>OU696696.1:164133981-164441504 GCA_916050605.2 Platycheirus albimanus | reverse complement strand
CTCAATACAATTTTTTTTAAATAAACAAAATTTATTAATGGGGAACTGCAATTTAAAAAAGTACATGATAAGGTTTGAAAAAAAAAAATATAGAAAAATATTAAAATAGAAAAAGAAAAACAACTACAAAGTATTCATTAATCTTAACTCTCAAAACTGAAAAGAAAAAGCAATAGAGATTGTCATTGTGATTTACCAAAAACAATACAAAAGAAAATTAGGCTATTGGGTTAAAAATGTGTACCATTTGCGTATGGTCGATATTAAAAAGCCAAGTCTTCGTTTTTTTTAGAAAGGAAGTTCTAACTCGCTCGCATCTTAGATCATCAGGCAGTTTATTAAAGCCGAGGAGCATTAGCTAAATAAAAGAAAGCAAAATTTGTTTTCTTGATCCTAGGCTCAGTGACTAAGTTCCTGTGACTAGAATAAAGTCTTATAACATTATACCCTGAATTGTCAAAGAAAATTTTTAGAACCTTGTAAACATATAAATGCCTCAAAGGGAGAATTTTCAGATTTTTGAAAAGTTCAAAACTATGGGTTTGACGATGTACTTTAAACATAATCCTTATGGCATGCTTTTGTTTAATAAAAAGAGGATTTAACTTATTTGAATGCGTCCCTCCCCAGCAAGATAGACCATATAGTAATTTCGATTGTATTAAACCATTGTAGACTGACATTAGGAAAGGTAGCTGACAGTATAAACTAAGATTGAAAAAATGTCTCACAACGTTGTTAAGATATTGCTTCAGAGAAGAAGTATGCTCTTTCCAACCAAACTTTACATCGAGAATGATGCCAAGGTATTTAAAACTATCAACTCTTTCAATCACAAAACAGTTTTCAGAGCATAAAGTAGCATCGCTATAATACTCCGCAATAGTATTATGACAACACAAGTAGTCAAATGGGAATTTAGTACAACAAGGTGAATGATAAAGTAAAGGTAGATCTTCACAAATATTACCACTTAGGTTAAACAACATAAATTTAGTTTTTTTACTTATAACAAGTTTGTGAGAGTAAAAGCAATGCCTTAAAATTTCTAAATCATAATAAATGAAAGAGCATAAATTAAGACAGCTGGAGTCTGAATAAGACAACGCTGTTTCATTTGCAAAAGCAGTCACTTTACCCAGGAAAGGTTGAAGAAAAAGTGAATTTATAAAAACAATGAAAAGAACTGGGCCCAATACAGACCCTTGAGGGACGCCCATGTTGATGAATTTTGTCAAACTGAAACTATCTTTAATTTTAACTACCTGCGAACGATTAAACAAGTAAGATACAAACCAGTCATACATGAACCCTCTAAAACCTGCTTTATATAATTTACTAAGTAATAGTTCGTGATTAACCATATCGAAAGCTTTAGTTATGTCTATGAATAACGCAGCGAGAGTTAAAGATTCATTCAAGCTGAAGCTGATTTCGCTACAAAGCCTTAATACAGCATCTTCTGTTGATCGTCCACTGCGGAAACCAAACTGCAAGTCACTAAAGAATCTTGTTTTTTCAAGAAAAGAAATCATTCTTGACTTTACACCCTTTTCAAAAATCTTAGAGAAGATCGAAAGAAGAGAAATTGGACGGTAGTTATTAATACTAGAAGAGTCGCCTTTCTTATGAAGTGGTATAACAAGCGCAAGTTTTAAATCATCAGGAAAAATACCTCTCTGAACACTAAAATTGAAAATATAGCTCAAAACATCAGAAATGTAAAAAGATATATTTTTTAAAGTTTTGCTAGATATAGCATCTATCGACGAAGAGTTAGAATTTTTCATTTTCATGATTATGTTATGAATTTCAAAAGACGTAAACTGCACAAAAAAGAAGCTTGCTGGTTGAAAATTATCATTAACTATGCCACTGTTACAATGACGACAATTATTGGCGTTTGATGAGATACTTACAAAATTAGAAACATTTGAGAAAAAATCATTAAATAAGTTTGCGATTTCAACGGGTTCAGAAATTTGCTTATCATTATTACAGATAATAATGTCAGTACTGGATTTATTAACATTAAGTATGTCATTCAAAATCATCCATTCTTTTTTGGGATTACCATAGCTATGAGCAAATCTTTTTCTATAATATTCATCCCTACAAAGAGGAATTTCAAATTTTAATTCATTGCACAACTTGTCATAGTAGTTTTTGAGCCTTAAGTTATTTGGATGTTTAGATAAACTAATGCAAAGCTTTTTCTTCTTACTAATTTTCTTCAACAAGGAAAATGTCATCCACTTCTTTAGGAAATTAGGTTTTTTGGGTCTACTAGCTTGTACTAAGGTACAATCATGTAAATGACGTTGAAGTTTATTAATGAATGAGTTAAATGCAGAAGATGGATCTTTTGCCAATCCTGCTCAAATATTTCACTGAGAAATTTCAGTAATTTTTTTTCTCAGCATAGTGTTTTTTACTTGCGATTATAGGTACTATAAGGCAAGTTAGGCATTCGTAAAAAAAAAAAAATTCTAACAATCAAACATGACATTACGATGATAGAGAAGTCGAAAAAAGTGAGTCCGACAATTCTGTCTGTCTGTCTGTCTGTCTGTCTGTCTGTCTGTCTGTCTGTCTGTCCGTGTGTCTGTCTGTCTGTATAGTTACCTACAGCCTAAACGGCTGGACCGATCTGCTTCAAACTTGGTACATAGTATTATTATGACGTCCTACAGAGGGCTTTTTGGAATTAGCATTCTAGCTCTTAAACTAACGGTACCTGCCATACGATTTTTTGTGAACAATTTATTTTTCTCAAAAACGGCTCCTACGATTTTGATAAAACTTTCTGAATTGTTTTTTCTGTGCAAACTTTATGTTTTGGTTGGAATAGATTTTTCGGGAAAAGTCTTATAACGGTACCTCCCATAGGACCGGTTTTCTTAAATCCGATTTTCTCGTAAGCCACTTGACGGATTTCGATGAAACTTTTAATGTAGAAGCCCTCTTATAAAAGAAATAATATAATTTCGAAAATTTTTCAAAAAAAGTTTTTTTGAGTTTTTTAAAAAAAGTTTCAAAATTTTTTTTTAATTTTAGTTTTTTCCAAAAATGGTTTAATCTATAATTTTTTAATTTTATTTTTCTGATAAAAACTAAAAAGTGCTAGAAGTTGGCATACTCAAAAAAAAATTGGAATACATTTTCGAAAAGTTTTTCAAAAAACACTGTTTTTTGAAAAAACTGGTCCAACGATTTTGAAAATTTTTTTCGTAAAAATTCAAAAACGTAAACGAAACCTGATGGCTTACTTCATTTTCTCCAAAAAACGGTTTAGGTATTGATTTTTAAGTGATTTATAAAATTTCATATGATTTTTTCAACGCTTTTTTCCCAAAATCTCAAGCACCCAAGACCATTTTAACACATTAGAGCAAGTTCGTACGACCCAGTCGTGCACTTTATTTTACAATAAAATAAAGAAGAAAGGCGTACTTACGTTTAAAAACCCTAAAACCCTAAATCCTGATTTAATATTATTTTATGAGAGAATCTAATACCGACTTCATTGTATTTATATTTTATAGTATTCCCAAGAAGCGGAACGTTTTGTGCGGCATCTATGGACGACGTTCACAAGCTTTGATTGTGCAGTAATTTTAGTGGTTTTTGTCTAAACTGCCATGGAAAGCAAAAACAACAATAAAAGAATTTCGATGTAAAGTAGACAAGACAACTAGTGCCGCCATTGACGACGTTCAGAACTAAAATAAAATGTTCCATGAAAATACTATAAAATATAAATACAATGCCATTGTATTTATATTTTATAGTATTCCCAAGAAGCGGAACGTTTTGTGCGGCATCTATGGACGACGTTCACAAGCTTTGATTGTGCAGTAATTTTAGTGGTTTTTGTCTAAACTGCCATGGAAAGCAAAAACAACAATAAAAGAATTTCGATGTAAAGTAGACAAGACAACTAGTGCCGCCATTGACGACGTTCAGAACTAAAATAAAATGTTCCATGCAAATACTATAAAATATAAATACAATGACAATGCCGACTTGTTGATTGTGGTTTGACATTTGTTTTTTTTTTTTCTATTCGAATTCGAATTCGAATTTCTGGAATTTACATGTAGACATTGTATTTATATTTTATAGTATTCCCAAGAAGCGGAACGTTTTGTGCGGCATCTATGGACGACGTTCACAAGCTTTGATTGTGCAGTAATTTTAGTGGTTTTTGTCTAAACTGCCATGGAAAGCAAAAACAACAATAGAAGAAATTCGATGTAAAGTAGACAAGACAACTAGTGCCGCCATTGACGACGTTCAGAACTAAAATAAAATGTTCCATGAAATTACTATAAAATATAAATACAATGATGTAGATAAAGCTTTTTCTCACTCACACAAACGAGAACATTTTTGGCGCGATCTTTCCCAAACAAACTGTCACCAAGATGTCTTTTGCCAATCCTGCTCAAATATTTCACTGAGAAATTTCAATAATTTTTTTTCTCAGCATAGTGTTTTTTTTACAATAAAATAAAGAAGAAAGGCGTACTTACGTTTAAAAACCCTAAATCCTGATTTAATATTATTTTATGAGAGAATCTAATACTTGTTGATTGTGGTTTGAAATTTTTTTTTTTCTATTCGAATTCGAATTCGAATTCTGGAATTTACATGTAGATAAAACTTTTTCTCACTCACACAAACAGGAACATTTTTGGCGCGATCTTTTCTAAAAAAAAAAACTGTCACCAAGATGTCTTTTGCCAATCTTGCTCAAATATTTCACTGAGAAATTTAAGTAATTTTTTTTTCAGCACAGTGTTTTTTTTTACTATATCTAGAAATCACTCAAATCACCTCCATTGACAATAAAATAAAGAAGAACTTACGTTTGAAAACAATTAATCCTGATGTTATATTATTTTATGAGAGAATCTAATACCGACTTGTTGATTGTGGTTCGACATTTGTTTTTTTTTTCTAATTTTTTTTTTCTATTCGAATTCGAACACGAATAGAAGAAAACTTCATTGTATTTATATTTTATAGTATTCCCAAGAAGCGGAACGTTTTGTGCGGCATCTATGGACGACGTTCACAAGCTTTGATTGTGCAGTAATTTTAGTGGTTTTTGTCTAAACTGCCATGGAAAGCAAAAACAACAATAAAAGAATTTCGATGTAAAGTAGACAAGACAACTAGTGCCGCCATTGACGACGTTCAGAACTAAAATAAAATGTTCCATGAAAATACTATAAAATATAAATACAATGAAAACTTAGCTTTAAAAGAATACATACATATGTTGCCTCTTTTCTTCTAAAAGAATTTCTGGAATTTACATGTAGGTAAAGCTGTTTGTGTGAGTGAAGGAAAAGTCGCAAATCAGCAAAAATAAGAACTAACAGGGACAGACTTGAAGAAATGTCTTAAGAAGAAAAGAGACAACCTGGTGATGGATGGACAAACATAGCAAAAACGAGCAAAAAATTACGTTTGTTGTATGTGAGCCCCCATAAATATTTTATTTTATTTAGTTTTTAGTATTTGTTGTTATAGGGAACACAATAATACATCATCTGTCCAAATTTCAAGTGTCTAAGTTTTACGGTTCATGAGATACAGCCTTGTGAATGACGGACAGACGGACAGACGGACAGACGGACAGACGGACAGACGGACAGACGGACAGACGGACAGACGGACAGACGGACAGACGGACAGACGGACAGACGGACAGACGGACAGACGGACAGACGGACAGACGGACAGACGGACAGATGGACAGACGGACAGACGGACAGACGGACAGACGGACAGACGGACAGACGGACAGACGGACAGACGGACAGACGGACAGACGGACAGACGGACAGACGGACAGACGGACAGACGGACAGACGGACAGACGGACAGACGGACAGACGGACAGACGGACAGACGGACAGACGGACAGACGGACAGACGGACAGACATACAGACGGACAGCGAAGTCTTAGTAATAGGGTTCCGTTTTCACCCTTTGGGTACGGAACCCTAATGTTGTGAACACAACGAGACGGATCCGCAACCGCAGCCGCAAACCGCGACGGACGAGTTGGCCAACTTTTAATAAATACGTGCGTATTTTTGACATTCCATAAAAAAAAAAAAAAAGAGCAACGTCATTGTATTTATATTTTATAGTATTCCCAAGAAGCGGAACGTTTTGTGCGGCATCTATGGACGACGTTTACAAGTTTTGATTGTGCAGTAATTTAAGTGGTTTTTGTCTAAACTGCCATGGAAAGCAAAAACAACAATGAAAGAATTTCGATGTAAAGTAGACAAGACAACTAGTGCCGCCATTGACGACGTTCAGAACTAAAATAAAATGTTCCATGAAAATACTATAAAATATAAAAACAATGGCAACGTGCTAATAAAGTCCTTTTAGAAATTAGGTCAGGTAATTAAAAATTTATTGAAAAGACTATACATGATGCGATATATGTTTTATCATCTTTTATATTCATATATATGTATGTTTCTCAGTGGAAATTGTAAAAAAAACGTGGAGTACGTACGACTCCATTGTGGGCACTTCTAATTAGGTACGTACGGCATGCGGTACGGTTGCGGCTGCGGTTCCGGCAGCGTTTTTCTATTGTGTTCCAGCAGTAAAAAGGAATGCGATGAATTCAATTTGGCAGTAGGCGGTAGATATCCATGCAATCTGGTATATGTACGTGAATGGTGACTTGCATGTGTTGGTCTGGTACGCGTTTTGTAACTACTATTTGTTTCGCATACTGGTTCTAGGAATTTTGTGGGTTAATTTTATTTGGTTGTTTAGTTTTATGATTTCGGTGGTGATGGGCCAGGTTGTGCTTATTATAACACATAATAAGAAATCAGGGAATCTCAAGCGCATTTAGTTTGTGTTTTGTCTCGGTCTAGTTGAAATATGTTGGGTAGATGCAACGATGCTCGGTTAGTGCATGCGAAGACACGATTTAAGAGCCCCCCCTCCGATCCTCGCGCCCTAGGCTGCAGCCTAGTTAGCTTAAGGGTTAATCAGGCGCTGGGTGTGTCAAATACAGAACACAACGAAAACAATTAAAAAACACTTGAACAATATTATCACATATAAATGTCTTTAATTTATTATAAATATATAAATAAATACAATGGTTTTAATAACACTTAAGATTCTATAAAGAACAAGTAAAAGGATTTTTACTATCGCACAAGTAAAATGGAGTTTGTTCTTCCGTCGACTGCCTAAGAAGATTTGAATTCTCTAACGACCGAAAAACGAATCTTCTGGAAACTTGGTCCTTGGTAATTTGTGTAGGTATTTGTATTTGTATTTGTATTAGTATTTGTTTTTGTATTTGTATTTTTATTGGTAAAGGTGACTTAATTTTAAGATTTACATCTTGTTTACAATTAAGTATAATGAAGGGCTTAAATAAGAGGACATGATTATTAATTAAATAAAGAGTTAAAGAAAAAACTAATAATGATGATAACTTTAAAAGTAAAGCCTGCACAAAAAAGTTAAAATCGTAAAGCAAAAAAAAAGAAAACTTATTAACACGTTGAATGCCCACGTGCAAGTCAAAAAATATTACTAAAGTGCCAACTGTGTTTTTCTGTAGTAAAGTGTAAATTAATATATGTTTTATGTGTTTGATTGTTTTTTTAGTAAAATTGTGCCGTTATTCAGTGTTTTTGGACTCTGACCACCGGTGGGTCATGTGGCACCTTGGCAATATATTGATGTGTACAGTGCCACATGACCCACCGGTGGTCATACTGTTCTATTCTGTGATAATTTTTATTTGTTTTATGATTTGTAGATATAATTGGTGTAAATGGATCCAAGAAGATTTTATGGTTCCTCTTCTGCTAACGCAGCTTCAGATGAAGAAAACGATTTTGATTTTGAAGGATCGGACTCAGATGATGAGTACATGCCAACTGATTCTGATGAACCATCCAGCGATTCCAACGCAATGGACCCTAATTCGGATGAAGAGGAACAGGAGGAACAGGAGGAACAGGAGGAACAGGAGGAACAGGAGGAACAGGAGGTGTCTATGGGTGATACTTGGACATCTGTTGATGGACGATCTTTGAAACATTTTTATTTTGAGGAAACTTCAGAATCTGTTGTCGATTTCAGTGCTATAAAGGAACCCTATGATTTTTTTAGTCTCATGGTGACGCAAGAAGTTTATGAGCTGATAGTTCATAACACAAATCAAAATGCTCAAAATACTTTGGCCAACAGGACAATAACACGCAATTCCAGACTAAAGAGATGGGTTGATACAGACGTCACTGAAATAAAAACGTTCCTGGCGCTTGTTATTTATATGGGTATCGTCAAATATCCGTCTATAAAGGATTATTGGTACAAGGATCCATTTTACAAAAATTCATTTGTCCCCAAAGTTATATCCCGAAATCGCTTTCAACTCATTTTACGATTTATCCACTTTTCCGACAATTCGACGGTTGGTAACAATCGTCTGGGTAAAGTCAGTGGCCTTCTGGATATATTGGAAAAGAATTTTGTAAATTCTGGAACACCTGGTGAGGTTCTAGCCGTGGACGAATCGATGATACCGTGGCGGGGAAGGCTTTCAGTTCCGCCAATATAATCCCGGTAAGTCGCACAAATACGGGGTCAAAATTTTCAAAGTATGTGACCCCACCGGTTACACCTTTACAAGTTCTGTATATGCTGGGAAAAACAACGATTCCAATCAAAGAGGTGTACCATCGGCATCAACATCACATAGCACCCAAATAGTAGTAGATTTGGCGGAGCGCTATCTGGACAAGGGCAGAACTATAGCGACTGACAACTTTTATACTTCTGTCAGCTTAGCAAGAACTCTGCTTGCCCGTAAGACTCATTTGATTGGAACTCTACGTAAAAATCGAAAAGGAAATCCGATGGACATAACAATGGCGAAGCTAAAGAAAGGAGATATTATCGGACGGGAAAATACATCTGTAGTAATAGCCAAATGGAGAGATAAGAGGGAAGTTCTGATGCTGAGCACAAAGCATGACCTTGAGGTGGTAGCTACCGGAAAAAGAAACCGTAATAATGAAGCCATAACAAAACTAAAAGTAATAGTCGACTATAATCACGCCAAACAAGGCATAGACATCTCGGACCAGATGGCTTGCTATTTCTCTCCGCTGAGAAAAACAATAAGGTGGTACCACAAAATCGCATTTGAATATTTGTTGTCAACGTCTATAGTCAATGCTTTGGTTATTTACAAGGAAAAAACAAAAAATAACATACAAATCGTCGAATTTCGGAAATCGATTTGCAAAGCATTATGCTGTGACCAAAGAAGCGCCAACGTCCGCGTGGAACCCCAACGTTGTTCTTCTCATGCCCTCGAAGAACTCGAAACAAGAGACCGAAGCAATCGCAAACTCAGAAAGCGTTGTGCAAACTGCTACGAGGAGTTGTCAAAAATTATGAAATGGAATGAAGCAGGAAAAAAAGCCAAAAAAGTTTCAACTTTTTGTATTACATGTGAAGGAAAACCAGCGCTTTGCTTGGAATGCTTAAAAAAAAAACATTAATTTTATTTATTTTCATAACTAATATTTTGTTTATAAGAATTAAAGTATTTATTTTGTTATTTTTTCGATGGAAATCAAAGAACTTCAGTTATTTATGAATTGTTTTTACTAATTTTTTGTTTTCAATAAAAGTGCCAATAACATCCAAAATTTTTACGACATCGGACATTTTTTTTCTTACAGTGAAATAACTGACTTTTAACTAGGTGCGCAGGAAGAAAAAATAATGTTTTACTTCTGAACCGCTGAAATAATGTCGGAACAAAAACATATAGAGCATGACCCACCGGTGGTACATGTGGCCTCATGGGAATAATTTTCATGGCCCACCGGTGGGTCATGGGGCATTCAACATGTTAACGGAGAAGCAGCAATCAGGCAACGCGAAGTCCACCTTGGTCGAGGAGTAGTATAAAAAGAAATGTTGTCTTGAATTTGACCACACTGTCCGCATCCCTAACATGTCGTGAAAGGGAATTCCACAAACGAACTGCATACATAAAGAACTGGCGCTCGGACGTAAGGCAGGAAAAACTGGGAAATTTTTGTTGGTTAGATCGTCTAGACATTGAGAACTGGAGTGTTTCATACAGATATGAAGGCTGTCTTGTGCTGATGATGTTAAAAAGTGTGACAAGAGTTCGAAGTCTAAGTAAGTTGTTGAAGGAGATCCCATAAATACCTTTGCAGAACTGGGAGCAGGGCCCGATCTAGGGGGGGGCGCGCCGGGCATTTGCCCGGGGCGGCAAATTTCAAGGGCGGCAAAATTTTAAAATTGAGGATTATTAAAGCTGTATTTTCAAAAAATGTTTACTTGTTTCTTTCTAATTAAGATCATCAAGGGAGAAAATAAGGTACAGTAAAACTACTTTATAACGAACTCTCCTTTCTATAGCAAACTTCATTTTGTTCACCTTCTTCTTAAAAAAATATCCCATATTAGTTAGGTTCCATCGAATGTATAGATGTATTAAAAAATGTACAGTTATTTAGTTCAAGTTTGCAAAGTCGCGTTTCGAAGGTAAAACAAGTTCAATCCTCAGTAGTTATTTTAACAAAGCTGTCGTTGGTACTTTTGACAATTGGTACGATGAAAACTAGGATCAGCGATAAAATCAATAATAATCGAGAACAAGCAATTTGGAAAGAGTTTACTTCAGACGAGATGAAAAAGCCCAACTATAGTGATAAGAGAACTGCATTAAGAATTTTTGAAGTTTTATTGAAACAAGTGATAAAACTAAAGAAGATGCTGCAAATTTTGTATTTTCTAAATTGGAAAATTTGTATAGTAAAATAAAAAACAAAATTTCAAATGCACAATCAAACATTGAATTTCTAAACAAAAGATATGATTTTTTTTTCATTAATTTTTGTATACCAATTTTCTTTGAAAATAAAAAGGAGCACGAGGTTTCAAAACACATTTCACATTTCTTTATAACGAATTGTATAAATTTTTTATTTTTTGCTCCCTTGAAGGTTAGCTATAAAGAATTTTGACTGTATTGTATATGTCCGTCAAAAATATAAAGTCGAACTTAAAAACCGCTAGTTAAAACGTTTTTTGAGGGAAAAAAATTAAGTCATCTGATTTCTTGAACAGTTTTGATTTTTTTAGAAAAAAAAAACTTCTCGAAAACATTTTTCCACATTTTTTTTTTTGAGAATGCACTTTCCATTACTTTAGGCGTTTTTCTGTTTTCATTCAGTAAAGAGCTCTGAACAAAGTTCAAGTTTATCGAGCTCGCTCTCTCGGTCCTCTGAACTAATTGTGTTCAGAGAGCTCTGAACTATTAATGAAACGAATTTAATATCCTATTTATTTCCTTTTCTTATGCCATTTTTTTTAACACTTAAAATTATGTTTGGCTTTTAGCTCAGTCTGCCCCATCTATTTATTTGGAGCTCGTAGAGCGCACTCTGAACACACTCTGACGGAGAAAAGAAATACAAAGTCTATGCTCTGAAGTCTCTGAAGCAAAAAAGAAAAACATATTTTTGTTTGACAACTCAGGCTCTGCTGTGAACTAAAAAAGAAAAACGCCTTTTATTGCTTTTTATCAGGAAGACAAAATTAAAAAAAAATATTAAATTGTTTTCGAAATAATAAAAAAAAAACTTTAATTTTTTATGAAATTTTAAGTAGGTAACAGAGTTATTTCGTTTATAAAAGGCCTTTCACTTAAAAAATGTCATCGAAATCCTTTAAGTGGCTTAGGAATAAATCTGATATACAAAATTCGGCCCTATCGGAGTTACCGTTATAAAGAATTTTCCAGACAAATTTATTCCAACCAAAACATACATTTTACTCAATTTTTTTTAACAAAATCGTATAAGCCGTTTTTGAGATATCTAAATGAGTTTGTCAATAAAAATCACATGGCAGGTAGGTACCGTTAATTTCGGAGCTTGAATGCTAGGTCCAAAAATCAATCTATCAGATGTTATAATAATACTGTGTTCTGTGTACCAAGTTTAAAGCAAATCGGTATAGCCGTTAAGGGTGTACAATCAGACGGACAGACAGACAGAATTGTCCGACCTATTTCTTCGTCTTCTCTATGATCGTAATGTCATGCTTGATTGTCCAAAAGAAAATTTCCAACAATATTACATTCTTACGGGTCGGAATGAATACCTCCATTTTTCAAAAGTCAGTCAAAAAATGCACCAACTATTTTATATCTTATATGTTCTCATTGCAAAAGGGCGGCAAATTAAATTTTTGCCCAGGGCGGCGAAAAAGCTGGATCGGGCCCTGACTGGGAGATGTGATCGTAGCGTCTAAGACTGAAAATGTAGCGTGTGACATTATTGAAAATAACATTCAACTTCCTCTGACTTAGGTACACTATCAAGATTACAAAAAATTTCACTGCAGTAGGTTAAAATAGGCACCACAAGTGTTTAAACTAGCATTTTTCTTGATGGCCACAATAATCGAAGAATCCCATAAGCTTTCCCAACAATTTGATTGCTATGGTCATTCCAATTGAAACAAATGCCCAACTTTTTAGCTGTATGTACGAATTGTATCTTCGAGTCACCAAGGAAAATATCTGGAAAACAGGGCAAATCTACAGGCTTCTTTGAGATAACAAGGCACATGCTTTTTAAGGGATTTAAGGTAAGGCCACATTTGATTGACCAATGTCTAATAGATGAGAGGTCCTCATTTATTGCATCAACACAGTTCTCAACCATGCCAAGGTGGTAACTTTTTATTAATTGCAGGTCATCCGCAAAAAGATGCGCATCACAGTGATGAAGTAGGTTTGGTACTTCGTTCACATTAATAGAGAAAAGTGAAGGTCCTAAAATGGAACCCTGTTGAACTCCACTAGATAATTGTAAAAAAATTTAAATATTATCACCCAGAACAACTGCCTGACGTCTTTCGGAGAGGTAAGAAGAAACAAGTCTCACTGCATCCGGGGACAAATTTTTAATACTTAGTAGTTTTTGGCATAGGATATCATGGTTTATAGTGTCAAATGCTCTGAAGTATTCAAGTAAAACTAAAAGGGAAACTTTATTTTCATCTAGTGCTTTTCTCGCCCGTTCTACGAACTCCAAAAGTGCTGTTGCCATGACCTGCACGAAAGCCAGATTGTTTTGAGGAAAGAAGACTGTTGTGTTGAAGAAAGCCAGTAAGTTGTTTTTGCATGATTTTTTCTAAGATTTGGATAGGAATGGAAGAATAGCAATTGGACGAATTCGGTATTCGCACTTTTTTTTTGGATAGGAATAATGTTAATTTTTCCATTTTGAGGGAAAGATTCCCTTGGTAAGAATGGTATTGTAGGTGTGCGTGAGAAACGGCAATATTATTGGCAACGTGGCTTTAATAAAGGTGGGGTGGAGGTTATCAAAACCAACAGCATTGGATTTCAATGAGAGAATGCTTTCAACCACATCTTCGTTTCTAATACATGAAAACCCAAAAGCCGAACCAGTGTACGATGTCGAGAACTCTACTGCAGAGAAACCTTGAATAGAATTAATGGGTGGTAGAGGCATCGATGCGATAAAATAGTTGTTATTACATTACAATCAAGTTCATCAGCACTGTAGCTATTTGGTTTACTTATGATTTTCTTAAGGTTTTTTTCATAGTTTGCGACCACTTAAAGACATGTTTAGACGGCACTGGCACTGGTACCATTCTTATATTTTCTTTAAGAACGCTATTTTGATGTGTTGATGTTTAAAAATAAATATTTTTGTTAGTACATATATGCTTATTACCAAAGTCTGAACTTATGAATGATTTGATTAGATATATGTATATATACAGGGTGATTCACGAGCGTTGTGCCAAAAAGCTATAGCGTGTAGGATGGGTTAAGACAAGAAAAAAATCGTATGGGAGGGGGGGTCTATTCCCCTCCGTTTAGCCGGGAGGGGTAATTTTCTATAAACATGACATTAATTTGAAAAAAAATTATTAAAAAATAACGATAACTCCTACAAAACCGTGCTATACCTTTTTGTAAAGCCAAGAACTGAGTTATTTATTGTAATTTTAAATAAAGTTATTCTATTAAACCGTTTTCAAAATATTAATTTTCAAACTCAAAATTTTGAAACAAAAAAATAAAAAAAAATAATTTAAAAACTATTTTTTTCAAAATTTTACGTAATTAAGTATTATTTTTGTTCTCAGAATTCAATGCTCTCATAAATTTTGAATCCAACACTGAAAACCGTATGGCTCTATGACTTTTTGTTGCTAAGGTATTCAAAAATAACCGAACCTACTTCTTCACAAAAACACGAAAAAATTGGATAAATGATCACTTGTGCCATCCCGTAAGGCTAGGTTTTCTTGTTTTTGTGAAGAAGTAGGTTCGGTTATTTTTGAACACCTTGGCAACAAAAAGTCGTAGAGCCATACGGTTTTCAGTGTTGGATTAAAGATAAATAAGAGCGTTGAATTCTGAGCACAAAAAATATACTTAATTACGTAAAATTTTGAAAAAAATTAGTTTTAAAATAATTTTTTCAAATTTTTTTTCAGAATTTTGAGTTTGAAAATTTATGTTTTTTGAACTATTCGTTAAAACAATTTAATTAAAAATGAAATGAAAGAAGAAGTTTTTGGCTTTCCAAAAAAGTATAACACGGTGTTGTAAGCGAAGCCGTTGATTTTTAATATTTATTTAACAAAATAAGTCAATTTTTCAGAAAATTGCCCCTCCTGGCTAAACGGGGGGGGGGGGGGATAGACCCGCCCTCCCATACGATTTTTTTCTTGTCTCAACTCAACCTACACGCTCTAGCTCTTTGGCACAACGCTCGTGAATCACCCTGTATATTGTTATATAAAACATGTGGGATTAGAATGCCCCAGCTTATCCCTAAGTCCGTCTTCTTCATTATCATCAGAACAACCGCAATCCCGTGAATCTAAACGCACGCTCACAATCAAACAAGAAACGGGAAGGCAAGGAGAGAAAGAGTGGGAGAGGACACACTAAGTTTGAACGCGCAACGAACGACATGCAATTAAAAAACGCTACGAAAAAAGTCACGAAACCTTATTTCTCTTGTCCCTGAAAACTTAAATAAAATTAAAACTTAAACTTATTGCTATTGAAAATTAAACTTATTACCTATCTTAACCTGAAGTGCTTTGTATTATACTTTTTTTTTTTATTAATTAACTGAATAAAAATTGAAGTAAACTTAATTTGGTGTGTTCGTAGTTGTGTTCTCCTTTTTACACATCCCACATGGTGTCAGAAGTGGTCAAAAGTACCTCTTACCCTCGGTTCGGTTGTGAATTTATGAAAAAACAATAATCTATACCCATATTGCATGAAAGAAGAAGCATTTTAACGATAAGTATCATTTTATTCCCTTATTAAAAATGATTAAATTGCTTGCTTTTATTTGATTAAACGAATATTGAATCCTACTACTCGCCAATTACAAGCAATCCTCAAAAAACGGAATCTGTCATACAGTTATAGGGTCAAAAAAGATTTGATCGAACGGGTTAATTTGGCACTGATGTGAGATTTACAAAAACCTGAAAATAACGAGGATTTATTAAATAATAAATTAAATTTATACTCACATGGAGTTTGTTTTAAAAAAAACTTTATTTTTTATTCTTTAAAAACTATCGCCTTAAGGGCAGCTTACTTCTGACTTATAATGCTCAGCTAAGACTAACTAATTATAAAAATCTCTGTCTTAATATTACCTTACAATACTTATGGTGGAATGGTGGGGGAAGATGATGTCATCGTATTGGCCTCTTCTTTGTTGAGGCTGGAGTACGATGAGTCATGTTGTTCTCATGCATCTCGGTGCATGTTCTGTGTTTGAGTCGGCGTCTGCAATGCGGCTGCATTTTTATGGTGATTGGGATCGTGCCTTTTTGGCGACTATCCCGTTACGATCCAATGGTTGTACGTGCTGTTAACTCCCCTCTTTCTTTAGGAAGAACGTCCCGCTTCTTCTGGGAGTTCCTCTACTTTTTTAAGTAGTTCGTGGAATCTTATTTCTTCCAACTGGATTGCCTTTGTTCTTCTTAACTAATTAAATGCTGGATACTGTTACAGCGGTTATTATTATGACTAATAATAGAAATGATGTAATTATGGGGCTCTTTGATGATTCATCCTGAATTTGTTTTGTCAGGTTTATGTTGTCGAATTTAAGATCTACATCAAAGGATTCGAAATAATTTTCTATTTCGTATTTGTCAATGGTATATGTCTTCAAATAATTTTGTTTTAATGACGAAGGGTTGTCATATATTTTTCCATCAATCGTAGTTTCGTTCAGAAAGCTAATTGAATAAACTCCATCTATTGTTGCGTTGTCCACCATGTGTTCTACTGATAATAAGATAACGCCGTCCTTGATAATTTCTAAATCTTTAATTCTTTTCTTTAATCTTGTTACATATAGCTTTTTAATTATTTAACATTTTGGATAAGCATGTTTCATTATATGCCAATTTACAAAAAGTATATCTTAATTCTTGTTTACAATTAACAATGGCTATAAATGTATCATTGTATTTGGCAATTTCTTTTTCTATCATTAACTTTCCATCTTTTTGGCTTATGGCCCTAGTTTCATAAAACTTAAATTTTTTTTGTATTATTGGATATTTAATTAAAATGACAATAGAGTCTTCATTTTGGACTATTTTAAATTTTGAAACGTCCAGTAAGTCCGTCATGTAACCATGTTCATGTTTTGTTATTTCTTTGATGTCTTGTAAATTTTAAATTGCTGGGTTTAAGGTTCCTGATTTTGCTAAAGCTAGTGTCTGAATTATATTCTGTAATTCTATCATTATTAATTTATTTCTTTCCTGGCTAATCTTAATTCTCCGTCGTTCTCTTTGTGAACTACTCCTGATAGTTTTCTAATCGCGTCAAAAATTTCGAAATTTGTAACAAATTGTTTATTACTATTTATTGTTAGTTCGGATAGTTTATTGTTAATCAAAACTAAATCATCATAGTCAGGTGATCCTGTAATCCATTTCCATACTGTCCCTAATTCATTAATTCCTCTTCTGTATCTTTTCGATAATCTAAGCTGTGCTAAAAGAGTTTTAATAATGGTAATATCTGAATATCTACTAGGATCCATTAAATCGTCATTGATGTTTTCGCTAGTTTTAAAGTAATTTCTATTTATTTCTGATTCTGCTTCTATTAATATTCTTTCAAAGTAAGTTAGATGTTTTATATGGAAAATTGTTCCGTAATCGCCGTAAAGTGCTGTGTTAACATTTTCTAGTAAAATATAGTTTTCTCGTGTGTAGTCCACTATGTCGTAAACTGTCAAAGTTAATGTCAATAAAAGGATAACTGCTGAAGTCTTCATTTTCTGAAAAAATAATTGTAAATTTAACTTTAAATATTCTCCTTATGTATAATTCTATTTTTTGTTCTTATTCTATTTCCAAAATCGTTCTTAACTACTTGTTTTTTATATTTATTACCTATTTTGTTTTTATTTTGAAATTGTAAAATTTTCTCATAAACTATGTCTTTGGGTTTATAAGTCTTTATCTTTCTTTTGGCATTGTTTCTTTCTAACATTTTAACTTGTGCTTCTTTCAATTTATTAAGAACATTAATGTGATCAATTCTATTGTAAAGGATATCAAAAGATTTTGAATTTGTAACTGAATGAATTGTCTGATTATATTTTTGGACTGCTCTAAGTAAAGCTTCAGTTGTATCCATAATCTCATATTCATCTTTAATACATCTGGTCATTTCTGCTAATGTAGAACGAATTCTTTCTATCTGACCGTTTGTTGAACTATGACCTGGGTCGCAAAAATAAAGTTCAATGTTTAACCTATCCATTAAATTTTTGAATATAATTGACTTAAATCCCCTTTCATTATCTAATGTAATTTTCTTACAATTGGGGAAGATTTGTAGGAATTCTAAAACTTTGTTTTCCAAATTTAATTTATCCTCTAGTGGCTTTACTAATACAAATTTAGAATAAGCGTCGATACATTTCAGATACTTTGTTTTCTGAGCTGAAAAAATATCTATGTGTAAGTATTCCCCTTCTTTCTTTGGAATCGGAGCCACTATATTTGGTACCTTCGGCAGGTGCCTGTCATATTTGTACTTGTTGCAAATTTCACAATTTCGAGCATATTCTTTGAATTGCTTTCTCATATTTGGCCAATAATAAGTATCACAAATTTGTTTCAAATTTTCTCTGTAATTTCTGTGTGCTCTTGTATGTGTTTGTTGCACTATAGAAGCTTGATCCTCTTTGTTAGTTACATCATTGGGAAATATTCTTGTCTTTATGAATTTATTATTGAAAGTTTTTACTAATGTTGATTTAATTTCATATAGATCTTCTGATCCTATATATAGAGCTACTATTCCTGGACAGAGGAATTGTTTTAAAATTGTTATTCAATTTTCGACTGTATCATATTCGATAATATGTCTTGTTTTATTGGGAAAGTTTTGAACTCTCTCGTGAGCCGTAACTTTGTAATTTCCTTTTGCAATCATGAATTGCTGTTTAGAATCATTTAAAGGTTTATTTGTTTCCGTAATAATAATGTTATCACTGCTTTCAGCAGAGTGCTGAGTAGCATCTGTGGAAGAACTGTCTGTAATGTGATTCAAATTTTGTCTTGAAAGGGCATCTGCAACTACATTTGTGGTTCCAGGTTTGTATATAAGTTTTTTGTATATAAACATTTGGGTTTCTCTTTGAGACTGCAAAGGTCAAAGGTTGGTGATCGGTATGGATCTCCAAATTCGTAACACCGTAGAGATAATTTCTTAAGTTCTTTAACGCGTATACTATGGCATATAATTCTTTTTCATTTGCCGCATAGGAACGTTTAGTTTTACCAAGAGTTTTACTAATAAATGTTATAGGATTGTTGTCTTGAGACAAAACTGCTCCTATTGCATCGTCAGATGCTTCAGTGGTTAAAACAAATTTTTAATCGTTATCTGGTTGGTTTAATTCAGTTTCTAAAATTAAATGATTTTTCAGATTTTCAAAAGCTTTTATGGCTTCGCTGTCTAATGGTATCATTTTTTCTTTGCCATATGGGTCGAAATTTGACCGTTTTCACTTTGGAGGTATTTTGTTAAAGGCTTAGCTATGTTAGCGTAATTTTGGATGAACTTTCTATAATAGCCTATCATTCCTAGAAATGATCTCAACTGCCTTAGCGTTTTTGGTTCGGGGTATTCTCTTATTGTTTTAACTTTATCTTTGTTTGTCTTTATTATATTCTGGGCTATCACATATCCCAAAAAATCTACTTCTTCTTTATAAAATAATGATTTTTCAAGTGAAATCTTCATATAAGCTTGCTTAAGGGTTTCTACTATACTTTTTATATGTTCAGTGTGTTCATTTAGACTATTTGAAAACACTATTATCTCATCTGTACATACATGACAAAATGTTCCTACATATGGCCTCAATATATCGTCCATTGCTCGTTGGAAGATAGATGGAGTATTATTTAGTCCGAATTGCATCCTTGTGTACTCATATTTACCATTATTAATTGAAAAACTTGTTTTATCGATATCTTCTTCTTTAATTTTTATATGATGGAAACCTGACTCTAGATTAATAGTTGAAAAATATTTAGCCTTCCCAAAATTACTCAATATTACATTGGTATCAGGTATCGGGAATTTGTCTGAGATCGTATTCTCGTTCAATTTTTTGGGGTTCCATCTTCGTTTATACCTTTCATTGGTACAACCCAAACTGGAGAGTTATATGGACTCTTACTTGGCCTAATTATACCATCTTTTAATCATCTTTCTATTTCATTGTTGACGAAATTATTTGCACTAAGAGGGTAAGGATATTGTTTGCTCCAAACTGGTTTTTCGTTCGTTGTACGGATTTCCGCCGATACGTCTGTCCTGAATGGAAGTGAAATATTTATGGAACTATATATGTTCCTTCTCTATTTCCTTTACTATTCGCTTAGCCAAACATTCTGTACTTTCGTCAGAAACTTTATTAATGGTATTTTTATTATCAAAATGGATCTTTTCCACTCTTTTATTATACGATATAGTTTCGTTTTCGAAACTTATTTTTGCATTTATTTGCTGTAATAGGTTAGAGCCGATGAGTACGTCATACTCTCAATTTTCTATAACGTAAGCTCTTATATCCGTATCGAATATAAATACATCGTGGTATTTATCAATAATAATTTGACTATTGACGTTTATAAGTCTTTATCTTTCTTTTGGCATTGTTTCTTTCTAACATTTTAACTTGTGCTTCTTTCAATTTATTAAGAACATTAATGTGATCAATTCTATTGTAACGGATATCAAAAGATTTTGAATTTGTACTGAATGAATTGTCTGATTATATTTTTGGACTGCTCTAAGTAAAGCTTCAGTTGTATCCATAATCTCATATTCATCTTTAATACATCTGGTCATTTCTGCTAATGTAGAACGAATTCTTTCTATCTGACCGTTTGTTGAACTATGACCTGGGTCGCAAAAATAAAGTTCAATGTTTAACCTATCCATTAAATTTTTGAATATAATTGACTTAAATCCCCTTTCATTATCTAATGTAATTTTCTTACAATTGGGGAAGATTTGTAGGAATTCTAAGACTTTGTTTTCCAAATTTAATTTATCTTCTAGTGGCTTTACTAATACAAATTTAGAATAAGCGTCGATACATTTCAGATACTTTGTTTTCTGAGCTGAAAAAATATCTATGTGTAAGTATTCCCCTTCTTTCTTTGGAATCGGAGCCACTATATTTGGTACCTTCGGCAGGTGCCTGTCATATTTGTACTTGTTGCAAATTTCACAATTTCGAGCATATTCTTTGAATTGCTTTCTCATATTTGGCCAATAATAAGTATCACAAATTTGTTTCAAATTTTCTCTGTAATTTCTGTGTGCTCTTGTATGTGTTTGTTGCACTATAGAAGCTTGATCCTCTTTGTTAGTTACATCATTGGGAAATATTCTTGTCTTTATGAATTTATTATTGAAAGTTTTTACTAATGTTGATTTAATTTCATATAGATCTTCTGATCCTATATATAGAGCTACTATTCCTGGACAGGGGAATTGTTTTAAAATTGTTATTTAATTTTCGACTGTATCATATTCGATAATATGTCTTGTTTTATTGGGAAAGTTTTGAACTCTCTCGTGAGCCGTAACTTTGTAATTTCCTTTTGCAATCATGAATTGCTGTTTAGAATCATTTAAAGGTTTATTTGTTTCCGTAATAATAATGTTATCACTGCTTTCAGCAGAGTGCTGAGTAGCATCTGTGAAAGAACTGTCTGTAATGTGATTCAAATTTTGTCTTGAAAGGGCATCTGCAACTACATTTGTGGT
This sequence comes from Platycheirus albimanus, assembly GCA_916050605.2. Taxonomy (NCBI): domain Eukaryota; kingdom Metazoa; phylum Arthropoda; class Insecta; order Diptera; family Syrphidae; genus Platycheirus; species Platycheirus albimanus. The sequence goes on along the minus strand of OU696696.1, from coordinate 164,420,034 downwards.
TCCAGGTTTGTATATAAGTTTTTTGTATATAAACATTTGGGTTTCTCTTTGAGACTGCAAAGGTCAAAGGTTGGTGATCGGTATGGATCTCCAAATTCGTAACACCGTAGAGATAATTTCTTAAGTTCTTTAACGCGTATACTATGGCATATAATTCTTTTTCATTTGCCGCATAGGAACGTTTAGTTTTACCAAGAGTTTTACTAATAAATGTTATAGGATTGTTGTCTTGAGACAAAACTGCTCCTATTGCATCGTCAGATGCTTCAGTGGTTAAAACAAATTTTTAATCGTTATCTGGTTGGTTTAATTCAGTTTCTAAAATTAAATGATTTTTCAGATTTTCAAAAGCTTTTATGGCTTCGCTGTCTAATGGTATCATTTTTTCTTTGCCATATGGGTCGAAATTTGACCGTTTTCACTTTGGAGGTATTTTGTTAAAGGCTTAGCTATGTTAGCGTAATTTTGGATGAACTTTCTATAATAGCCTATCATTCCTAGAAATGATCTCAACTGCCTTAGCGTTTTTGGTTCGGGGTATTCTCTTATTGTTTTAACTTTATCTTTGTTTGTCTTTATTATATTCTGGGCTATCACATATCCCAAAAAATCTACTTCTTCTTTATAAAATAATGATTTTTCAAGTGAAATCTTCATATAAGCTTGCTTAAGGGTTTCTACTATACTTTTTATATGTTCAGTGTGTTCATTTAGACTATTTGAAAACACTATTATCTCATCTGTACATACATGACAAAATGTTCCTACATATGGCCTCAATATATCGTCCATTGCTCGTTGGAAGATAGATGGAGTATTATTTAGTCCGAATTGCATCCTTGTGTACTCATATTTACCATTATTAATTGAAAAACTTGTTTTATCGATATCTTCTTCTTTAATTTTTATATGATGGAAACCTGACTCTAGATTAATAGTTGAAAAATATTTAGCCTTCCCAAAATTACTCAATATTACATTGGTATCAGGTATCGGGAATTTGTCTGAGATCGTATTCTCGTTCAATTTTTTGGGGTTCCATCTTCGTTTATACCTTTCATTGGTACAACCCAAACTGGAGAGTTATATGGACTCTTACTTGGCCTAATTATACCATCTTTTAATCATCTTTCTATTTCATTGTTGACGAAATTATTTGCACTAAGAGGGTAAGGATATTGTTTGCTCCAAACTGGTTTTTCGTTCGTTGTACGGATTTCCGCCGATACGTCTGTCCTGAATGGAAGTGAAATATTTATGGAACTATATATGTTCCTTCTCTATTTCCTTTACTATTCGCTTAGCCAAACATTCTGTACTTTCGTCAGAAACTTTATTAATGGTATTTTTATTATCAAAATGGATCTTTTCCACTCTTTTATTATACGATATAGTTTCGTTTTCGAAACTTATTTTTGCATTTATTTGCTGTAATAGGTTAGAGCCGATGAGTACGTCATACTCTCAATTTTCTATAACGTAAGCTCTTATATCCGTATCGAATATAAATACATCGTGGTATTTATCAATAATAATTTGACTATTGACGTTTATAAGTCTTTATCTTTCTTTTGGCATTGTTTCTTTCTAACATTTTAACTTGTGCTTCTTTCAATTTATTAAGAACATTAATGTGATCAATTCTATTGTAACGGATATCAAAAGATTTTGAATTTGTACTGAATGAATTGTCTGATTATATTTTTGGACTGCTCTAAGTAAAGCTTCAGTTGTATCCATAATCTCATATTCATCTTTAATACATCTGGTCATTTCTGCTAATGTAGAACGAATTCTTTCTATCTGACCGTTTGTTGAACTATGACCTGGGTCGCAAAAATAAAGTTCAATGTTTAACCTATCCATTAAATTTTTGAATATAATTGACTTAAATCCCCTTTCATTATCTAATGTAATTTTCTTACAATTGGGGAAGATTTGTAGGAATTCTAAGACTTTGTTTTCCAAATTTAATTTATCTTCTAGTGGCTTTACTAATACAAATTTAGAATAAGCGTCGATACATTTCAGATACTTTGTTTTCTGAGCTGAAAAAATATCTATGTGTAAGTATTCCCCTTCTTTCTTTGGAATCGGAGCCACTATATTTGGTACCTTCGGCAGGTGCCTGTCATATTTGTACTTGTTGCAAATTTCACAATTTCGAGCATATTCTTTGAATTGCTTTCTCATATTTGGCCAATAATAAGTATCACAAATTTGTTTCAAATTTTCTCTGTAATTTCTGTGTGCTCTTGTATGTGTTTGTTGCACTATAGAAGCTTGATCCTCTTTGTTAGTTACATCATTGGGAAATATTCTTGTCTTTATGAATTTATTATTGAAAGTTTTTACTAATGTTGATTTAATTTCATATAGATCTTCTGATCCTATATATAGAGCTACTATTCCTGGACAGGGGAATTGTTTTAAAATTGTTATTTAATTTTCGACTGTATCATATTCGATAATATGTCTTGTTTTATTGGGAAAGTTTTGAACTCTCTCGTGAGCCGTAACTTTGTAATTTCCTTTTGCAATCATGAATTGCTGTTTAGAATCATTTAAAGGTTTATTTGTTTCCGTAATAATAATGTTATCACTGCTTTCAGCAGAGTGCTGAGTAGCATCTGTGAAAGAACTGTCTGTAATGTGATTCAAATTTTGTCTTGAAAGGGCATCTGCAACTACATTTGTGGTTCCAGGTTTGTATATAAGTTTTTTGTATATAAACATTTGGGTTTCTCTTTGAGACTGCAAAGGTCAAAGGTTGGTGATCGGTATGGATCTCCAAATTCGTAACACCGTAGAGATAATTTCTTAAGTTCTTTAACGCGTATACTATGGCATATAATTCTTTTTCATTTGCCGCATAGGAACGTTTAGTTTTACCAAGAGTTTTACTAATAAATGTTATAGGATTGTTGTCTTGAGACAAAACTGCTCCTATTGCATCGTCAGATGCTTCAGTGGTTAAAACAAATTTTTAATCGTTATCTGGTTGGTTTAATTCAGTTTCTAAAATTAAATGATTTTTCAGATTTTCAAAAGCTTTTATGGCTTCGCTGTCTAATGGTATCATTTTTTCTTTGCCATATGGGTCGAAATTTGACCGTTTTCACTTTGGAGGTATTTTGTTAAAGGCTTAGCTATGTTAGCGTAATTTTGGATGAACTTTCTATAATAGCCTATCATTCCTAGAAATGATCTCAACTGCCTTAGCGTTTTTGGTTCGGGGTATTCTCTTATTGTTTTAACTTTATCTTTGTTTGTCTTTATTATATTCTGAGCTATCACATATCCCAAAAAATCTACTTCTTCTTTATAAAATAATGATTTTTCAAGTGAAATCTTCATATAAGCTTGCTTAAGGGTTTCTACTATACTTTTTATATGTTCAGTGTGTTCATTTAGACTATTTGAAAACACTATTATCTCATCTGTACATACATGACAAAATTTTCCTACATATGGCCTCAATATATCGGCCATTGCTCGTTGGAAGATAGATGGAGTATTCTTTAGTCCAAATTGCATCCTTGTGTACTCATATTTACTAGAGAGCGGCATGAATGCATTCAAAACGGCTTTTGAGTGATTCAAAGCAAAAATGAATGAGTGAGTTTCCGCTACTTTTTCTAATGAATGTAATGAATGTGAGTGTTGGTATGAGAGAGACATTAACACCATTCAAATCAGAAGAAAACGAATTGAATGAATGTGAATATGAATATTGTTGCCATTCATAACCCAGTGTACTCAGTGTACTCAGTGTATTTTGAAAGATTTTAAACTTTATCGTATATACTGTCACTATTTCTAAAGGGAAAATTATAATTGCAATTTAAGTATTAGAAATTCAAAGACAAATGATTGTTTTTTTTTTGTGTTTTATTTATTTAAATTGTCAACATTGGAATGGAGAAACATAATTTTGTTAATGTTGCCAGAATTTTTGACGAGAGCACAACGTTTTTCCGTAATTAGATTTCTCGCGTCTGAAAATGCTCTTTCAGAAGCAGAGCTACTTGCTGGTATACATAATATTTTGCAACTTGTTTTAAATAGAAGAGGAAAATAATTTTTGTGCAGATTCCACCATTGAATGGAATCAAATTCGGGGGTAAAAACAACATTTAGGTTACAATACCTATTAATTTCTCCATCAATTTTATCTTCTATACTGGTTTCATTTTCTATTTCAATAAAATCTGCAAAAACATTGTTCTTTTTATCAGTCGAAACTGGAATTGGTTCATTAGTCATATCTATGTTTTCCAAATGCATTGCCATGATTTCTTTGCACCCTTTTATAGTATTAAGTTGATCAAGTTCCGAGAATTGGATTAGTTTATTTGTGGGTGGGAATAGAAAAAGCCCAATTTTATGATATGTTGTCACATTTTGTAAAACAGTAGATGTTAGAAGTTCATCTAAAACGGATTTTAACTGCATGATGATCATATTGTCGTTTGTTTCGGTAACGCATGTTTTCTTAAGTTTATTTATATAGGGGATTACTAAATGAATTGTTGGTAATTTGCTGGCTTCAAGTTTTTTGGAAGCGTCTTCAAATGCAGCTAAAAGCCGCACAATTGAACTTACATAGGTAGTATTTATGCCTTCCATTCGATTAATTTCATTTTTCTCTATTAGTAAATTTGTTATATCAACCCAATTTTGTTCAATGGATTTTAGCAAATAATAAACTGTATTCCAGCGTGTTGGGCAGTGACTTTTTAATGAAACGCGCAAATTGCAGTTAACGCCCGATTTTTTGAAATATTTGACCAGTTTGCTGCATATGCTCACAATTTCAAATAGTTCCGGAACTCTCTTCACAGCTTTTTCAATTATGTTATGTAGCAAATGATTAACGCAGTGAATATTGTGACCTTCTCGAAAAGCCGCAATCATGTTCGACCCTCTGTCAGTCACAATAACGGGCTTATCTTCTTCCAGATCACATCCAAATTGTCTTAAAATTTGCGTCATTTTTTCCTTAATCTTAACCCCTTGAAAATAATTTAAATTTAAATTTAATTAAAGTAGTTGCATCCTTATGCTTACCGGTGCAGGCGTCTCCTTCCATTGATTTTATAGACAAAAGACGATGTACGAGCACACCCTCTTTTATGTAGTGAACAGTGCAAGATAAATAAGATGACCTCAAGAAATTATCCGTCCATATGTCGCTGGTTATCGAATAACCGAAGCATTTATATTTTAATATTTCCTCCTTGATTGGACCGAAGTGTAAGTCATACAATAAAGTTATGTTCCGCGAAATCGTTGTAGGATGTGGCAACAGGTTTTCAACATTAACATTGGATCCAAACCTTGCTCCTACTTTAATCAAAAACTTAGCAAAATTTTTGAGACCTGAGTCGTCAATCAGTTTAAAAGAACGGCAGTTTTTTACCGCCCACTCCGTTACCAAAGTTATGCCTTCTTGTTTTGTTTCCGTGTCCACACTTACCTCTTTTATATTCTTTAGATTAGAGCTGGCACTTATTATATAACATTTGTGTTTAACTAAATTGGATGTGCTCCCTGTAAACGTATATATATTGTAGCATGTCCTACAAGCTACAATGTCTTTGATCTCTTCTCCGTTAGCATCGTTAATTTTAGAAAATGTATCCCACACTTTACTGCGACCTCTTTTTAAATTGAAACTATATTCCTTATTGAGAAGCATCTCTTTTATTTTCGAGTTTCTCGAAACTGTATTTTCAGTAATATCAGATGTCGTATTCTGCAGTTTAATAAAGTTTCATCAAAATGATTGGAATTTTTATCAGCTGATAACAAACCTACTTACAAAAACACATAGCAACGACGCAAAAACAAACACTTCCAACGGACAAAAAATATCTCTAACAATTAGTTACATAATACATTTAATTAATAATATTTTCATATATACAAATACTTACATGCTCGGAAGAACTTTGGTGATCCATTTTTTTAAATATAAATATAATTATAATAAAAAAATAATAATGCTATGCAGCAAACGCACATATTAATTTAATGAGTACACTGAGTACAGTGAATGTTTGTTCGGCTTACCTTGTACTCCCTTAAAAACTCACTCATTCAAACCGGTCGCCACATTCACTCACATTCATTCATTTGGCTTTGAATATTCAAAACATTAATACACTAATCACTTATAATAAGTTGTACTCAATATTCATTGTATGCTGTACCCGAATTTTCGTGTATCACTTATGAGTATACTGAGAGCCGAAGTTTTTGAGTGCATTCATGCAGCTCTCTAATATTTACCATTATTAATTGAAAAACTTGTTTTATCGATATTTTCTTCTTTAACTTTTATCTGATGGAAACCTGACTCTAGATTAATAGTTGAAAAATATTTAGCCTTCCCAAGATTACTCAATATTACATTGGTATCAGGTATCGGGAATTTGTCTGAGATCGTATTCTCGTTCAATTTTTTGGGGTTCCATCTTCGTTTATACCTTTCATTGGTACAACCCAAACTGGAGAGTTATATGGACTCTTACTTGGCCTAATTATACCATCTTTTAATCATCTTTCTATTTCATTGTTGACGAAATTATTTGCACTAAGAGGGTAAGGATATTGTTTGCTCCAAACTGGTTTTTCGTTCGTTGTACGGATTTCCGCCGATACGTCTGTCCTGAATGGAAGTGAAATATTTATGGAACTATATATGTTCCTTCTCTATTTCCTTTACTATTCGCTTAGCCAAACATTCTGTACTTTCGTCAGAAACTTTATTAATGGTATTTTTATTATCAAAATGGATCTTTTCCACTCTTTTATTATACGATATAGTTTCGTTTTCGAAACTTATTTTTGCATTTATTTGCTATAATAGGTTAGAGCCGATGAGTACGTCATACTCTCAATTTTCTATAACGTAAGCTCTTATATCCGTATCGAATATAAATACATCGTGGTATTTATCAATAATAATTTGACTATTGACGTTTATAAGTCTTTATCTTTCTTTTGGCATTGTTTCTTTCTAACATTTTAACTTGTGCTTCTTTCAATTTATTAAGAACATTAATGTGATCAATTCTATTGTAACGGATATCAAAAGATTTTGAATTTGTACTGAATGAATTGTCTGATTATATTTTTGGACTGCTCTAAGTAAAGCTTCAGTTGTATCCATAATCTCATATTCATCTTTAATACATCTGGTCATTTCTGCTAATGTAGAACGAATTCTTTCTATCTGACCGTTTGTTGAACTATGACCTGGGTCGCAAAAATAAAGTTCAATGTTTAACCTATCCATTAAATTTTTGAATATAATTGACTTAAATCCCCTTTCATTATCTAATGTAATTTTCTTACAATTGGGGAAGATTTGTAGGAATTCTAAGACTTTGTTTTCCAAATTTAATTTATCCTCTAGTGGCTTTACTAATACAAATTTAGAATAAGCGTCGATACATTTCAGATACTTTGTTTTCTGAGCTGAAAAAATATCTATGTGTAAGTATTCCCCTTCTTTCTTTGGAATCGGAGCCACTATATTTGGTACCTTCGGCAGGTGCCTGTCATATTTGTACTTGTTGCAAATTTCACAATTTCGAGCATATTCTTTGAATTGCTTTCTCATATTTGGCCAATAATAAGTATCACAAATTTGTTTCAAATTTTCTCTGTAATTTCTGTGTGCTCTTGTATGTGTTTGTTGCACTATAGAAGCTTGATCCTCTTTGTTAGTTACATCATTGGGAAATATTCTTGTCTTTATGAATTTATTATTGAAAGTTTTTACTAATGTTGATTTAATTTCATATAGATCTTCTGATCCTATATATAGAGCTACTATTCCTGGACAGGGGAATTGTTTTAAAATTGTTATTTAATTTTCGACTGTATCATATTCGATAATATGTCTTGTTTTATTGGGAAAGTTTTGAACTCTCTCGTGAGCCGTAACTTTGTAATTTCCTTTTGCAATCATGAATTGCTGTTTAGAATCATTTAAAGGTTTATTTGTTTCCGTAATAATAATGTTATCACTGCTTTCAGCAGAGTGCTGAGTAGCATCTGTGAAAGAACTGTCTGTAATGTGATTCAAATTTTGTCTTGAAAGGGCATCTGCAACTACATTTGTGGTTCCAGGTTTGTATATAAGTTTTTTGTATATAAACATTTGGGTTTCTCTTTGAGACTGCAAAGGTCAAAGGTTGGTGATCGGTATGGATCTCCAAATTCGTAACACCGTAGAGATAATTTCTTAAGTTCTTTAACGCGTATACTATGGCATATAATTCTTTTTCATTTGCCGCATAGGAACGTTTAGTTTTACCAAGAGTTTTACTAATAAATGTTATAGGATTGTTGTCTTGAGACAAAACTGCTCCTATTGCATCGTCAGATGCTTCAGTGGTTAAAACAAATTTTTAATCGTTATCTGGTTGGTTTAATTCAGTTTCTAAAATTAAATGATTTTTCAGATTTTCAAAAGCTTTTATGGCTTCGCTGTCTAATGGTATCATTTTTTCTTTGCCATATGGGTCGAAATTTGACCGTTTTCACTTTGGAGGTATTTTGTTAAAGGCTTAGCTATGTTAGCGTAATTTTGGATGAACTTTCTATAATAGCCTATCATTCCTAGAAATGATCTCAACTGCCTTAGCGTTTTTGGTTCGGGGTATTCTCTTATTGTTTTAACTTTATCTTTGTTTGTCTTTATTATATTCTGAGCTATCACATATCCCAAAAAATCTACTTCTTCTTTATAAAATAATGATTTTTCAAGTGAAATCTTCATATAAGCTTGCTTAAGGGTTTCTACTATACTTTTTATATGTTCAGTGTGTTCATTTAGACTATTTGAAAACACTATTATCTCATCTGTACATACATGACAAAATTTTCCTACATATGGCCTCAATATATCGGCCATTGCTCGTTGGAAGATAGATGGAGTATTCTTTAGTCCAAATTGCATCCTTGTGTACTCATATTTACCATTATTAATTGAAAAACTTGTTTTATCGATATTTTCTTCTTTAACTTTTATCTGATGGAAACCTGACTCTAGATTAATAGTTGAAAAATATTTAGCCTTCCCAAGATTACTCAATATTACATTGGTATCAGGTATCGGGAATTTGTCTGAGATCGTATTCTCGTTCAATTTTTTGGGGTTCCATCTTCGTTTATACCTTTCATTGGTACAACCCAAACTGGAGAGTTATATGGACTCTTACTTGGCCTAATTATACCATCTTTTAATCATCTTTCTATTTCATTGTTGACGAAATTATTTGCACTAAGAGGGTAAGGATATTGTTTGCTCCAAACTGGTTTTTCGTTCGTTGTACGGATTTCCGCCGATACGTCTGTCCTGAATGGAAGTGAAATATTTATGGAACTATATATGTTCCTTCTCTATTTCCTTTACTATTCGCTTAGCCAAACATTCTGTACTTTCGTCAGAAACTTTATTAATGGTATTTTTATTATCAAAATGGATCTTTTCCACTCTTTTATTATACGATATAGTTTCGTTTTCGAAACTTATTTTTGCATTTATTTGCTATAATAGGTTAGAGCCGATGAGTACGTCATACTCTCAATTTTCTATAACGTAAGCTCTCATATCCGTATCGAATATAAATACATCGTGGTATTTATCAATAATAATTTGACTATTGACGGTGAATGCTCTTTTCTTAATTATTAGTTCTTTATCCTCTAAAAATAAGTTTGGCCTACAATAATTGCTTGATGAATTGCGAAACCAAAACGCAAATAATAGTCCGGGAGCCAGGAACAAATTTCGTCAATCATTTCCTCTCGAATGATAATTGGTGAACAGAATAAGGGAATAATATCATAAAGCCTCGTGAACGTCAGCTGCGGTTCCGTGGGTGGGTTGAGCGGGGGTACCCGCCCAAACACGTCGAAAAAAAAAATTTTTTAGTCATTTCCTCCCGACTGAAACTTTGTCAAAGTATAGCTTATCAGGTATCTAAAAGTAAACACAAAGTCAGCTGGCTGTAACGTGGTGGATTATACGTCAGCTGGACGCTTGAACATGCCAATTTATTATTTTTTCGTACACTTAGTATGGCACAGCATGACATTTTACCCTACAAAAGGTCGGGTAGTTCTAAATTTTTGATATGTTATATGGTATGGCTGGTAGATGAAAATTCCATAATGGCATGCACGCGCTTGGGTCTCTGGCTTATCTCAAAGTTAGTTAAAAATCGCAGCAACCAAACAGACATACAGAGAAAAAATGAGTTAGTGAGAATATTTTAACAAAACACTATCTCAATCTTCACCCGATTGTATTGGTCACAAAATAATAATGCTTGCATGCAATCGGTAGCCAATAAAATTATCTACAATATTACATTGGGAAAAATTGCCCTAAACTCGACGGTTAAGGAGTTATTGCGCTTTAAAGAGGGCGGAAACTGAAAATCTTTCAAAATACGAAATTTTAGCCTTTTTTGGAAGCTTCATAGCGCCGTTCGTACTGGTTGTACAAAAATACTTCTCGCGTCATATTTATAGGAAATGTTGTAAGCTACAAATTTGCATATTTATTTTTTCGATAAAATACACTGAAAAAAAGTTATAAGCAAAAAACTGACAAAGGTGCCAATTTTTGTGGTTTTTTCAGGATTTTGAAGGGGCGGAGGAGGCGTGGTTGTGGAAATATGGAATTTTCATCTACCAGCCATACCATATAACATATCAAAAATTTAGAACTACCCGACCTTTTGTAGGGTAAAATGTCATGCTGTGCCATACTAAGTGTACGAAAAAATAATAAATTGGCATGTTCAAGCGTCCAGCTGACGTATAATCCACCACGTTACAGCCAGCTGACTTTGTGTTTACTTTTAGATACCTGATAACCTATACTTTGACAAAGTTTCAGTCGGGAGGAAATGACTGCAAATTTTTTTTTTTCGACGTGTTTGGGCGGGTACCCCCGCTCAACCCACCCACGGAACCGCAGCTGACGTTCACGAGGCTGTATGATACTACTCTCTGATGCATTCCACTAAATACCGCTTGAGAGGAAATTGGTCATGAAAATCTGTCGCTGGCTCCCGGACTATAATGTGTACAAAACGTCAACGTCATCTGTATCTGACAGTTCAAAAAGTCAACCAGCAACTTAAGGCGTAAACGCAATCGGAGCAACCGCTGTATTTAATTCAGGTGCACACAGAAGTGGGAGTTTAAACGAGCCATCGTATTGAGAAAAATCCGTCTACCAGAATAACAATAATGTACTAAATTTAAAAATATTAAGTTATAATGTATCAGGGCTTAAAAATAAGCACTTATTTATAGAATTTTTCAATTATATTAAAGATTTTGATATTTTTCTATTATTTGAAACACATTTATTAGAAAATGACATAAACACCTGTCACATCTTACCGATATATCTAAACTGCAATGATTGGGCGCGCGACTACAACAAAATAAACGACCTGCTGAACTCTTTAGATTCGGAAAATTTAGTATTAATCGGTGACTTTAATGGGAGGATAGGCAAGTCACAAAATTACTTTGTCAGTGAATTAGGTACTACATCTTCGATTTATACACAACGCGTTTCTAAAGACGAGATCTGTTATGCCAAAGGTGGTGCTATTTTGGAATTAATGGATGCATTTGATTGCAAAGTACTAAATGGAAGCTGTGAAGGAGATCCTTGTGGGGAGTACACATTTCTTCGTGGGACAGCGTGTTCTGTTATAGATTACTGTTTTGTAACTGAAAACTTGTGCAAACATCTAAAGGTATTCAAGGTAGCAACAAAGACATATTCAGACCACATGCCTCTTGAAGTTATATTTTACTCGTATAGAAACCACCTCAATATCAGCTCAACTCAGTTAAGCCTCCTACCGAAACTACAATGGAAAGACAGTTTTCGAAATTCATATCAAGTAAACCTTAACAAAGAACTCGTAGCTTTGACAACAATTAATGCGACACCAAACATTGAAGCTCTAACGGAAATAATGAAAAAAGCCATTCCCCAAATTACACCATTAAATAAAAATGCCAATGGTAAGAACAAACAAAAATGGTTCGATGCAGACTGTAAGCGAGCTAGAGATGCATCTTTTCAATTTCTCAAGTTAGTAAGAAAGAACAACACTTAAACGTTCAAAACTCTTTATGCAGAGGTAAATAAACATTTCAAAAACTTATGCCTTTCAAAAAACAAGCGTTTAACGAGCAAAATATCGACATTTTAAACAAAACAAAATCCTCAGCGGAGTTTTGGAAAGCAGTCAAAATTATTAATGGTAGAAAAAACAATATCGCCCTATGCTTGCAAGCAGAACATCTAAGAGATCACTTTGCAATCCTGCTCAACGCACCACTAATCTCCCAGCCATTTCAATATGTAGCACCCTGAATTGTTGACGAATCTCTAAATGCACCGATAACTCTTGAAGAGGTTCAAAATGTAATCGAAAATTCTAAAAATAACAAAGCCCCAGGAGACGATCGCATTTCATTTGAGTTCTATAAGAACTGTACTAGTGAACTCCTTTCAGCGATCGTACTGGAATTCAATCGAATTTTCGAAAATGCTGATATACCGGGAAGCTTTCTGAAATCAATTATATTTCCACTACACAATAAAGGTGATTGTAATGATCCGGCAAACTACAGAGGAATATCTTTTTTAAATACTTCCACCAAGCTTTTTGGTGCAGTACTTTTTAACAGGCTAATCCAGTGGGTAGATAAGAAGAAAATCAATTATGAATTTCAAGCGGGCTTCAGGAAGAATTATTCCACAATCGACCAAATATTTGTATTAACTAAAATTGTTGAAATTTACAAGAGGAACCACAAAAAGCTTTACTCATTGTTTGTAGATTTCCGAGCAGCATTCGACTCTGTTTCTAGAGAGGCGCTTTTTTATAAGCTATCTCGATATGGAAAATCGACAAAAGTAATAAACGTTTTGCGAGCAATGTATGCAAATAACATAGCTTTCGTTTGGGATGGAAACTTCTTATCCGAAGGCTTTGAGACTGCAATGGGCGTGAAGCAAGGCTGTATATTGAGCACATTACTCTTTATATTATATACTAGCGGTACCCGGCGCGCGTTGCTACGCCCAAAAAACACTTGTGTATTTAATGTGAAACTAAATTTATTTATATGTATATTTTATCTCAATGTTAGCGGATAAGCAATATTTTTGGTCGTTTCGGTTGGTGTATAAATATACAAATTTTTTGGCATACACACAAAGTGCAGTTAATTTGATTGTTAAACTGAACATGATAACATTGATAAATTGTGGCTTGAATATTTTGCTGCATTTGACAAAAATTTGGGAACATAAAATGTCATTTGTTGTGCGATTCAATTCCTTTTCCTATGTTTAAAAGTTGTTTGGAAAATGTTTGGGTGGACGATTCTTGCACCAAATGGACACGCACGTTCGTTCAGAGTTTGATTTTTCGACTCAGTTCCATTAATATGATGCTTTTATTCAACGAAAGGAAAACATTTTTATAAAAAAGTTGGAAAAAAAACCTTGCCAAAAGCCCGCATTTTTCTGTCTTCCACCCGGGCATTCCGCTTAAAAATTTATGAAAAACAACAAAAAAGAATTAAAAAAAAACTGAACCAAAATTGTTAAAAGCATGCATTTTTTTTCCTTCCACCCGATCGGCACGAAACCTTCACAGGAACCATCCCTGGACTAAACTATATTTACCCCAAAAATTTCATAAAGATCCATTGGGTGGTTTAGGAGTCCATACGCAACATACATATATACACACATCCATTTTTATATATACACCGCGGCTTCACTCGCGTTTCAGCTGATCAAGAAGTAGACTGTACCTTGAGGAGTATAGTCTATCGTAATCTAGCTTCTTCTTCTTTTATAGCTTTATAATTTAATACCTACATTTAACCGTGATAAAAAGAAACCTATAAGATATACCAGATTATAATCTAGCTCTGTTGTAAATTTCATTCCGATCCGGTCAGCCATTCTGGTGTGATTTCAAAAATAGCCAATATGCTATTCCAGACTATAATCTATCTCTGTGCTAAATTTCATTCAGATGAGTTCAGCCATTCTGGTGTGATTTCAAAAATTAAAACAAATCTATCCCACGGGAACCATACATTTTACCGGGATAAAAAGTAGCCAATATGCTATTCCAGACTATAATCTATCTCTGTGCTAAATTTCATTCAGATCCGTTCAGCCATTCTGGTGTGATTTCAAAAATTAAAACAAATCTATCCCACGGGAACCATACATTTTACAGGGATAGAAAGTAGCCAATATACTATTCCAGACTATAATCTATCTCTGTGCTAAATTTCATTCAGATGAGTTCAGCCATTCTTGTGTAATTTCAAAAACTAAAACAAATCTATCCCACGGGAACCATACATTTTACCGGGATAAAAAGTAGCCAATTTGCTATTCCAGACTTTAATCTATCTCTGTGCTAAATTTCATTCAGATCCGTTCATCCATTCTGGTGTAATTTCAAAAATTAAAACAAATCCATCCCACGGGAACCATACATTTTACCGGGATAAAAAGTAGCCAATATGATATTCCAGACTATAATCTATCTCTGTGCTAAATTTCATTCAGATGAGTTCAGCCATTCTGGTGTGATTTCAAAAATTAAAACGAATCTACCCCACGGGAACCATACATTTTACAGGGATAGAAAGTAGCCAATATGCTATTCCAGACTATAATCTATCTCTGTGCTTAATTTCATTCAGATGAGTTCAGCCATTCTTGTGTAATTTCAAAAACTAAAACAAATCTATCCCACGGGAACCATAAATTTTACCGGGATAAAAAGTAGCCAATATGCTATTCCAGACTAATATCTATATCTGTGCTTAACTTCATTCAGATCCGTTCAGCCATTCTGGTGTGATTTCAAAAATTAAAACGAATCTATCCCACGGGAACCATAAATGTAACAGGGATAAAAAGTAGCCAATATGCTATTCCAGACTATAATCTATCTCTGTGCTAAATTTCATTCAGATCCGTTCAGCCATTCTGGTGTGATTTCAAAAATTAAAACAAATCTATCCCACGGGAACCATACATTTTACCGGGATAAAAAGTAGCCAATATGCTATTCCAGACTATAATCTATCTCTGTGCTAAATTTCATTCAGATGAGTTCAGCCATTCTGGTGTTATTTCAAAAATTAAAATAAATCTATCCCACGGAAGCCATACATTTTACCGGGATAAAAATAGCCAATATGCTATTGCAGACTATAATCTATCATTGGGCTAAATTTCATTCAGATGAGTTCAGCCATTCTGGTGTGATTTCAAAAATTAATACAAATGTATCCCCAAATTCTCTGTGTTAAATTTCATTCAGATGAGTAACGAATCTATCCCACGGGAGCCATACATTTTACCGGGATAAAAAGTAGCCAATATGCTATTCCAGACTATAATCTATCTCTGTGCTAAATTTCATTCAGATGAGTTCAGCCATTCTGGTGTGATTTCAAAAATGAAAACAAATCTATCCCACGGGAACCATACATTTTACCGGGATAAAAAGTAGCCAATATGCTATTCCAGACTATAATCTATCTCTGTGCTAAATTTCATTCAGATCCGTTCATCCATTCTGGTGTAATTTCAAAAATTAAAACAAATCTATCCCACGGGAACCATACATTTTACCGGGATAAAAAGTAGCCAATATGCTATTCCAGACTATAATCTATCTCTGTTCTAAATTTCATTCAGATGAGTTCAGCCATTCTGGTGTGATTTCAAAAATTAAAACAAATCTATCCCACGGGAACCATACATTTTACCGGGATAAAAAGTAGCCAATATGCTATTCAAGACTACAATCTATCTCTAAATTTCATTCAGATCCGTTCAGCCATTCTGGTGTGATTTCAAAAATTAAAACAAATCTATCCCACGGGAACCATACATTTTACAGGGATAGAAAGTAGCCAATATGCAATTCCAGACTATAATCTATCTCTCTGCTTAATTTCATTCAGATGAGTTCAGCCATTCTTGTGTAATTTCAAAAACTAAAACAAATCTATCCCACGGGAACCATACATTTTACCGGGATAAAAAGTAGCCAATTTGCTATTCCAGACTATAATCTATCTCTGTGCTAATTTTCATTCAGATCCATTCATCCATTCTGGTGTAATTTCAAAAATTAAAACAAACCTATCCCACGGGAACCATACATTTTACCGGGATAAAAAATAGCCTATCTGCTATTCCAGACTATAAGCTATCTCTGTGCCAAATTTTATCCAGATCCGTTTAGCCGTTCTGGCGTGAGTTAGCAACAAATATCCAAACATCCAAACATCCAAACATCCAAACATCGTAACTTTCACATTTATAATATTAGTAAGATAAACGACATAACGGAGGTTGTAAGAGGTGGGATTGAGATAGACCGAACAAATATTCCTGCGCTTATGTTCGCAGATGATATCGTTTTTCTTGCAGATACTGTAGAATGTATGCAGTTAATGATAAACCGGCTTGATATGTACTGCAACACTTGGAATATATCTGTTAATCTAACAAAGTCTAAAATGATGATATTTATAAATGGTGGGTGAAGATACAGTCGAAATGAAAAGTGGACTTTTCAAGATAATCCTATTGAAATTGTACGTGAATACAAGTATCTTGGAGTTCTTATCGCCCCTAACGTTAGCTTAAACAAACACCTTCAAAGCAAATTATCTGAAGCTAAACGCGCGATCTGTTCAGTTCGGAGCAGATGCATAAGTAATAGGCATGTAAGTCATAGTGCCAAGCTAAAGCTATTCCAATCGACAGCATCCACAATTCTTTTTTATGGAGCCCAAGTGTGGGGATACTGTTCATTTGAAGCCGTTGAAAAATGCCTGCGCTTCTTTCTTAAGCGGATATTCCGATTACCACGCAGTACCCCCAACTACATGCTTCATTTAGAAACGGGAACGCCCCCTATGTTTTTAAACACATTAAAAATGCATTTTGACTACATGGTCAAAGTGATAGCGTTGGAGGAAGAGAGGTTGCCTAAGAAAGTACTTAAGCATATCATAAGAACAAAAGGAAATCTCATGCAAGATTCTGAATGTGGAGTAGTCCTTGAAATAACACCAGATCTGCAGTCTAACTCTCTTAGAACACAGTTTGATAACTTATTAACAAAAACTGGCAATACGGTATATCAAAAATATGGTAACGAAGCCCAAGCTTCCCAATATAGGCTGTACTATAGCAAACTTAAGTATAATCTTGAAGAACACACATATCTTTTAAACTGCTTCTCAATTCATAAAATAAGCACGATTTTTAAAATGAGAGGAGAATTAGTTAGCTTCAATTATATACCTCATCGACCAGATCTACCACTACTATGCAACATCTGCAATATGAAAATAAGGGAAGACGTATTGCACTTTCTAGCAATATGTCCAATTTCGAAAGTAATTCGGAGACGTTTTTTCGGTTCGTATGTTCTGAATGACAATGCTGAAGATACCGATTGATCTTAAATGGAGAACAAGGCTGGGACCTATTGTACAAATACACCGTAAACGCACTTTACTACAGAAAACGCATCATCGAGGGAGACTTCTAAAACATCCGCATAATTTAACATAATAAAAATGTAATTCATAGACCAAATTTTATTTAAAGCAATGCCAATCCTGTGTAGGTCAATGGTAGCGGAAACTACTCTCTGTATGTACGCTGAGTGGTCAGCAGCATCCTTACGTAATTGCTCTTCGGCTCTCCTCACTTCTTCCTCATCTACCTCTATACTCCTATTTCCAACATCATCCCCAGGTAGACTTCCAGCTTGGCTGACATCATCATCGGAGATGTTCTCTTCAACGTCGTCTTGGTACGGCCTGGTTTGGGTTTCGGAGCTGTAGGAGCCATGAACTCGTAATCTTTGTATTTAGTCTGGTAAGTGCTTTTTATAGCTCTCCTACGGCTTCGGCCAGTCATTTAACCGTGAAGGTAAATGGACAATAGAAAAAGAAGGTATACGTATGTATAGATCGGACAAAAAGGTTTGTAGACCGTGAGAAATTTCCTCGAACGGTTTCTACTAAGGACTAGTATAAAAAAAAAAGGTAAGTCTGGGTATTATAAATGGCGAAAGTCTCGTGAGTAAATCCTCGAACGAGCGTTCGTCTATTCGAATCAGTGTAAAATGAAAATCCGGTGGATAAAAAGTTAAGTAGTCCGTGAGATATCCTCGGACAGATACTACTTATGGTAAGTAATTTGGTTTGATGCAACCAAGAAGAGAAAATTCAAAAAAAAAGGTTTTAAAGTAACTTTGTTAATCTAAAAGTGCTTAATGCTAAAAGGTAGGTAAATATATCTAGTTTAATTGTCTATCAAAAACAATAATTCAAAAATATTTTTAGAAATCCTATAATCAAGTAGATACTTAAGTATAATCTTAAAAGATAATATAATATAGGTAATTTTATATAAAGGAGATGATTTCGGGAATCAATACTTATATAGTATTCAAAAACTAATTCTATATGGTAGGACTATAAACTATAAACTATATGCGGGCTCTATCCCAAAAATTCTCAAAACTATAAGAAACTGTAAATTCTAAATGACGGGCACTATCCCAAACTACACGTCCAATCAAGAAGTTACGTCCCAACTTGATTGACGGAAACTCAAAAAAAAAACTCGATACTCAAAACTAGAATCTCAAAAATATCTAAATGGTGGGCACTATCCCAAACTTACACATCAATTGAGAAGTTTACGTCTCATCTCAATTGACGGAACTCAAAAAAAACTGTACTATACTGAACTGTATACTTATCTCAAAAAATATCTAAATCTATATACGGTTGTATTTCATAAAAAGGTTCAGGAGGTGGTAACCCTCCATTCTTAGGAACAAAGCATACATATATCGGTTCTGCAACTTGACCGATCAAAAAAAATCAAATTAAAAACGTTAGTGTGTGAAAACTTCGTACATCACAGCGTTCTGTACCTAATAAAGAAAAGAAAAAGTTGCTCTTTAACGAAAAGTTGGTCAGGTATGCGAAGGCAACATTACGTTACTACAGACGTACATCGGGTATTAAACACCAACTACCGGTTAACGCTTCATGTCTCCTCGCGTACCATCGCTTCATAACATCATCAAACGACTAATAATTCTAAAGTAAACTCAAAAAAAAAACTCGATACTCAAAACTAGAATCTCAAAAATATCTAAATGGTGGGCACTATCCCAAACTTACACATCAATTGAGAAGTTTACGTCTCATCTCAATTGACGGAACTCAAAAAAAACTGTACTATACTGAACTGTATACTTATCTCAAAAAATATCTAAATCTATATACGGTTGTATTTCATAAAAAGGTTCAGGAGGTGGTAACCCTCCATTCTTAGGAACAAAGCATACATATATCGGTTCTGCAACTTGACCGATCAAAAAAAATCAAATTAAAAACGTTAGTGTGTGAAAACTTCGTACATCACAGCGTTCTGTACCTAATAAAGAAAAGAAAAAGTTGCTCTTTAACGAAAAGTTGGTCAGGTATGCGAAGGCAACATTACGTTACTACAGACGTACATCGGGTATTAAACACCAACTACCGGTTAACGCTTCATGTCTCCTCGCGTACCATCGCTTCATAACATCATCAAACGACTAATAATTCTAAAGTATTTAGGGTAGTAAAATAAATCAAAAGATAAGTTGATTTGTAGTTGAACAAATTGGGTCGTATTCGAGCGAATGACCAGCTTCTGCAGCTGACGTGCGTCAGGCAAAAAGCACCAACCACCGGTCAGAAGACCTGCTCAATCTACTCTCCTACGGCCGGAATCTCAGACTTCACTTAATGGATGCGTCAACACCTCAGCAACTGACAATCGAGCAAATAACAGCTCAATCCGGACAGAGATCGAAGACAAACCTAGGTGACAAGAGGTAGAATAAAGTAGGTAGACCTAATGCAACAGACTGACTCAGGAAAGAATTAACTAAGCCACTGGACAAAATAGTATCTACACCACTGGACTCGATGTTGTTCCTCCATCTAAGAAACCTGAACGAAAAACAAAAAATCTTAACTCTAAAACTGAAAAATTTCGAAAAATCTCAAAAATTCTAAACTTTGAACTATATCATTCAGAATCGACCTAACATAAATCCATTCTAATCTTGTCTTCATCACTTAATTCGGGCCCCACGTTGGGCGCCAACTGTAACGTAAAAATTATATTAATGAAATTAAAAGTCGTTCGTGCAATAGCATGAGTAAGTAGGTAGTTAAGTACCCACACCCACACCACCACTCGTGTCCGCCAATAGACCCCCGATCCTACCCCGAACATCCTATGGACATTCGCAGTCCAAACCTGAGACCTATCGACAACACAAACCAGAGAGGAAGCAAGAAGAAACGAGCGCCCCGCTTATCCTTGTCCCTCGCCAAGGAATAGCAACTCCATCATCATCCAACCATGCCTCCGTGCACGTAGTACTCCTAAAATAGACGTACTTACACTTCCGCACCCTGGCCTCTTGTTCTTCCTGCTCCCCTCCCCGTCCTTCCAATTTCCTTTTCCATCCTCATCACAGAAGCGCAAACCATCTACCAGCATACCATAGGTGCTGACTACAACACCCCGTAGAACAGCCTAGAGGGTATCTGGCAGCATGTTTACGCCTATCCGCCGCAAGAGCTAGGTGTTCCGCTTGTAGCTCACATGTGTGGTAGTCTACACCTGAAAACCATGGACCCTACTTTAATCCCTTCGAAAGTACCTAGACCAATCGTGCCCTTATCAAGTATACCTTCAATGGACCTTCCAGAGATTCTACTCCGGTAAGCACTGCTACGTCTAGCTACCTTCGTCTGACTCCAAGTGACTGGGATGGAAGCAACCCCATGCCGGCAACGCCCCCTTTCTCAACAACTACTTGGTAAAAATAGCTGTCGGGAACGGCTCAGCCAGGCCATGGGCTCTTGCTCCGGGATCTACCTGACCGGTGCTACCTCTTATTATCCTGCCGACCGTTGAACCCTGGTGGTCGAGTTCGAATAAAAATATTGAAATGCTTACTGGCCCCCATAACCGACCTTGACAAGACTGAGAAGAATTAACTGTAGAGAAAGAACGATTCGTAATCGCACCTCTTAAAGTGAATGATCATAGACCAAAAGTAAAGAATCACGATTAAATTACTCAACTAAACCCTTGAACGCGACTCGTAAGTACGTATGTGACAGCAGACCATAGATGGACGTGGCTGCGTGGCTATCTTGTCACTTTCCCATCATTCTGCCGCCACGATGAATCGCAGAATGAGGAAGAGGTGACTAACATTGTAGGGATAGGGAGGATCACAGGTGTCGATTAATCCCCCAAGGTATCTCAACCCACCCATTCTATAATCGAAAATCACCTCTCTCGATTACAGCCATGGCTGACCGTGTACCGGTGAGTCCCTACGACTCAACTATGTTGATGGGCAGCCCCAGATTTAATAAGCAAGCTAAAAAGCTTGCTCAACTACAATATCTAAATCTATCTAAACCATAACAACAAAGGAAAACTCTCTACTTTATCGTTGCAGTAATGATACTCCCTATGAGTGTCATAGTATGTACTTTGCCATGTCCTCCAAGAAAAGATTGTGAGGGTTACCACCCTCCCTAGGAAAACTTACTCAAACATACTGAAAATAACTCAAGACCTAAATGAATGTTCCAAGGAAAGTCGAAATCAAAATACTGAAAGTTTCTGTAAATGTTATAAAAGGCTTGTTTATTAATATTTAACTTAAATCTAACAGGTTATCAATAAGAAAAAATCTGAATGTAACTTTAAGGAAACTTCAAAATCAAAGATATCAAAAAGATTAAATAAGAACTTGTAATAAATTTTTATCAATATCCAAAGTAAAAAGTGTTTAAAACTATAAAGTTTGGTATCCCGTAGGATAATATAAAATTTCGTTGTATATTCTATATACTTATCTATACCTAAACTCATTGACATACTATACATGGACTGCTAGTTGCCAACTTCACGATGGTTCCACTTATACGCCAGCTCCACTAACTCAAACATGGCAAAAAGGTAGAACTACTATTTTGACATTTCATTTGTTGCTGTCATTGTCGTCGTCGTAATTTATAATTGGCGCGATTTTTACTTTTTGTTTTTCGGTCATTCATTTTCATTATAAATGTTTGTGATTTATTTAATTATTTAAAATAAATATTTTTTCATAAACTTATTTTATTTCAGAAGATAAACTTCCCTGCGAGGATAACGTGTGCCAATAGCAAAAATACTACATGCTTCCTCATTGTCTCCTACGTGGTGGAACGACTGGATTGTTCAATCCAGGCGACCTTGTAAGCATTTACTGTGTTTCGACCGTCAGGAATATATAAACAGGACTACATCAATGAGAAGATATGACGATGAAAAAGGCGAACCTCAAGCACCTGCGTTTGCCAGATTGGTGCTTAGAATTATTGACGACTCCGATGGTAATGGACCATCTAATTGAATTCTGTGAAACTAAGTTAACAAATTCGTGTGTTAATATTCTCTTATTTCTTCAGCTGTCCCAATTATTGGAGGACAAGGGGAAAGAAAATAAAGAATACCACACAGAAACAACTAAACAACCGACTAACGATGATAAAGAAGATGACGAAAATCAAGACGAAGATTGTGACAGTAGCTGCAGCGAAGAAGAACAGGATAATGAAGATCCATCACCGCGGAAGCATGGTGTCATAAAAGCATTTGAAGACTCCGATGACGATGAAGCTAATTAAAGTAATCCAAGTAAGAAATCCAATTATTCCCGATCAGACTAAAATATTTGTTTGCACTTCCAGGTTTGAAAAACCAAAAAGCCTTAGCGATGAATTCCTCAGCAAAACCAATTCGTACTTCATAGTATTTTTAGTGCACCTACGAAGGCTTTTCAACTACACCGACTAGCAGCAGGCATTACAACAAAAACAGATTAACCAAATCAACTGCCAAGATAAATCTGTTAACCACCAGCCTGAGTCATCCAGCGGACACCATTACAAATGGGGAAGTGGCAGGATATGGGCAAAGCGCAGAGAGTAAAATCGATTAGTCAGATAGCAGTAATAATAGTTCAATGAAAAGTAATAGTCGTCACCATAAAGTTTAACAACATGAGGCAGAATCAAGTAACCCAGCCTATCCTAAATTCAAAGTTAATCAACTTTTTAACACAAAAAATGGATTATTTGTTTGATACAGACATGTTTATTAAGAAAATAAAAGTTGTATGTATAAAGGCAAAGTCTTGACATTTTTTTTAACAAATAGTTGGCCTCATTATGTAGGTATAGCTCTATATTTTAACTAAAGATCTAGGCTCTAGGAAGAACCTCTGGCATGAGAGCAAGTATTACATATATTTTTGTAATGTGCGAAATTGTGCGATCGAATGCAAAGATCTCTTCTTCCTTTTATCGAAAGTCTCGCTTAATTGGACATCCCTTCGATTTTTTTGTTCACCTTCACAGAGGGAGGAATGTTATTGACATTTTCCAATCTATCGGCAGCTGAACCTGAAGTTGTGAAGTGTTCGAGAAAGTGCTACTGAGATAGAGAGGAGTCTACAGATAAAATAGATGTTTTTGAGATCAGAGGAATTTTATCGATAATGTTCATGAGACCTTCGTCTCCGGTGAGGGACATGGATCGCTTACAATCTTCGTAAGTAGCTGAGTTACGTTCAATGGCTTTTCGATTCCAGCTCAGTAGTTTCGTCTCTCGTTTTGTAAAAATCATTGCAGCACTTGCGGACATCCGCTTCAGTGATGAGGAAAAATCGATTCCCAAGAACCAGTTTCCGATGATACCGATGAAGTTTCCATTATAACAATCTCTTCATTCTGCCTTTGCTTCTCTTCTTTTGTAGTGGATAGCAAAAGCTGCTGGATGTTAAATTTTGGTTTTAAACAATTTACTGTCTACATCAATGCCTCCATTCCACTTTGTGCAGTTCCTCTGTGTCAATAATTAAGTCTCGGTCGTTCGCTTGGGATGCTTTTGTGCTCACAGGTGGAAAAGTATCCTTCTCTTCTCCACAATCAGCCTCGCAGGTTTTTGTCGATGATTCACTACCCTGTCGATGGGCAATACCCAATATAGGTTTAGTTCTCGTCCTTTCGCAACTGCTGGCATCGACTATTTTAAAGGCAGAACCAGCCGATTCATCTGATTGCCTTCTCCCGATGATGATCGTATATCGCAATCAACAATGGCTAATGGACAATTTTCAACGCCAGTGTCATCGCAATTCATTTTGGAATTCGTATTGCTTTTTAAATTTTAATGCACATATTTTCACTTGCCCAAAATGGAATGGAATATTTGATTTGATTGCTATTTATTGAAGTTGCACTGCGTCACAGCGTCACAAGTATGTAATATCTCAGTCATTTTGCCTAATACGCTTCGATGTTCGTTTCGCGTCGATGAAGCCCATAACAAAGGATTCTGCACGTCGGAATTTGTGGTGGTCCTTTGCTTTTGCGATGCGTTTCACACGCTCCTTTCGCTTTTGCTCGACAACCGATTTGTCTTGGAGAATTCTTCGTTTACGATGGGCAAGAATGGCGACTGTTTTGCCAGGGAGTTTGTTTGGAACTGCATACCTGTGTAAAGAATTTGTTGGTAGTGTTTTATTTGATAAATAAGAGCAGGAAACTTACTTGTCAGACATTATATGCGATTTAAATTAAAGAAATTATTATTAATTTTTCGCACTGTAAACACGTGCAGCATTGACATTGGCAGAAGTCTTTTGACATTTGTCATTTCTTCTTTGCACTTTTTAAGAATGACAATAGATGTCCCTGTTTGATACTGTCTATTCGCAAGCATTCTTCTAATAGTTTGGACAGTACGACACTTACAGCATTGTGGAATAAAGATTTTTATTACTTTTGCGTAGTCAGTCCCACGCACGCAACATTCTACCTGCACTACGCGAATGTCCAGTCATATAATTTTGTATTGAAAGGTGAAAGAAAAATTTTCAATCACATCACTCATCTTATTGGCTACGTATGAATAGACACATCTATGGATTTTGTTATGCTTTCGGCAAGTGACAATAGATGTCGCTACATGTTTTTGAAAATATAATTACAACTTTTGCCGCTTTTGAGTTAGTGGAAGCACTTGTACCGGAGTCAATTTTTCCAAGCGATTTGTATGAAAATGACATTTCACTAGCAGTCCATGTATAGTATGTCAATGCCTAAACTGATCAACAGTAATATTGAATAATTATTTCTTGCTTCTATAGTTTTTTTTTGTATTGCTTAAGTCTAAAGGAAGCTAATATTAAGAAGCAAAGTAAGCACAAAAGTAGTTTACTTCCTATGTATTGGGATGCTACGTTGCATCTACAAAACGCTAATTTATTCGCGGTTCTAACTGTTTGCGTTAAAAGGAATTCAAAGTGAAAGATAGTTATGAATTCTTGTATAAATATAAACTAACCGCGGCGTTAATTTCTCACCGCTCGAAAATATCGAGAGAATCGAAAGACGGTCTTGGGCCAAACCAATATAGACTTAGAATAATGAAATCTTTGTAACTTTTATAATGAAATAAAGTCCATTATTACTTCTTACTACTACTACTAATTGCTTGTAGCCCCAGTATCTAGTAAAATATTTATTCGTGCATTTCCGATGGTTCGCAATAGGTGTGGCAAACCTATGCTTGACCTTAAAAATGGTCCTTTTGTTCATTAAGATTATTAATTCTCTCCATTTTTACCGGAGGTGGTTTAAGACTTTGTTGAGAGCTACTGCTACTATCTCTTTTAAAAACAGGTCTTTGGGGATTGTTATACGTGTTGTAGTTAGGTTTTGACCAATGTGGCTGATTTTGGGGTTGTGGTCGATTTTGTTGTTGTTAAAATGGGTTATTATTGCTGTATGAATTATTTTGGTACTTTTGTTCAAATCGTTTTTGTTCATGCCAATTCATTGGTCTATGAGCAGAACTACCGAGTTCCATTGGTTCTGGCTTTGGAAATCGAGGTTGACTTCCATTATTATTCCTGGGAGGGAATCTGAGATTATTTTGCATATCTCGCGTATGATGGCTAGATGATGGTGCGTGTGAGCGTTGAAATTGTAAAGCGAAATTAGCTCTAACATTATTCGACTCTAACTCTTGTGACTTTGCAAGAGCACTAAGGAGATCTTCAGGTGAAAGCGAAAACAATATATTTGATAGGGGAGCGTTGAGCCCGGTGATAAAAATACGTAACGCATTTTTACGATTAGCAGAGTTTAATTCTTTGGTCAGAGCTGTGTCTGTTCCATGAGTAATTATAGTTTTGTTTATCAGCAATGTTAATCGATTTGCCTCCCATCGGCAACGCACGCGCTCTGTGTTGTTTGTGTCGTTTGTCGGAAGTAAAGCATCCTCGCTCGTTGTTATTGTGCCCGCCACCCCCAATTTAAAATTAAAATAAAAAAAAAAATAATAGCCAAAAAAAAATACACCCAAAAATATAAAAGTCCATATCGAATTCATAGTGCAATCAGTGAATTAAAATTATCAACCAGCCCTCACCAAAAAAAAAAAGAAAAAAAAGCCCTCACCCAAAAAAAGGAAAAAAAAAATCATCAAATATAAATTATACACAACATCAAAAACTAGTTCATTGCACAATAAATGCGAAACAATAAAATTCACCATCAACGAGCGGTAAATACTTCTCTTCCCATCCCATCATCTTCACAGCTAATCTAGCTTAGGCAGTGCATATGCTGAGTGAAACTTGTTTACAAGGTATATGCACTGCTTAATCTAAGTTAGCGTTGTACGTAAAGTTCTATATTTTACACTTCAATCCAGGAGTGGTTCAAGGCACATTTCCATGAAGGCGCAGTCACTGATGGAAGTGTGTTATTGAAAAGTTCAAATTGGGGATTTGAGAAAATATTTAATTTTGTTCGTATAGTTGGTTTTTTTTTTTTTTTTTTTAATGTTTGTTTTTTATAATGGTAGGTAATTTTTGTGTTGAGTATAGTAACATTCGTGGGCTAAGAAAGAATTTTTATGCAGCATACGTTCATACTGCAAAAAGCAGGCCAGCTGTTTTGGCATTAAGTGAAACCCAAATAAGTGAAAATTCTGATCCGTTGGAATTTAATCTACACGGGAACAACTTAGTGCCATTATTCTTCGCTTATCACGGCCTAGCTGTATACATAAGAAATGATGTTGCTTACCAGCTTCTACCACAATATGGTCAGCGTTCAAACACTGACTTTAATTTCATGTGGTTTAAATTCACCGTTAAAAAGCACATCATCCATATATGTTTTATTTATAGAAGCCCGGGTCTGGACAGTGTCTCGACTTTTAACGAATTCGATGCGCTGTCGGACTCAATCCAAAGAATTGTTTCCCATTATCCTCGCACTGAAATCATTGTTACGGGCGATTTCAATGTACACAATTCTACGTGGCTTCGATATTCTGGCCAGACAACACCCGAAGGAAGGTATGCCGAGATTTTCGCTGAGGTCAACAACTTAACTCAGCTAGTTGACAAGCCAACAAGAACCCCTGACATTGCAGGTCACACGCCAAACACCCTTGACTTGTTTCTAACATCTCATCCCGATAAATACAATATTGATGTATTATCGCCTCTAGGCACGTCGGACCATTGTATCATTTCAGCATTTTTCTCGTATTCCAACAGTCAAGTTAAAGAAAAAATCCCAAGGAGAACCGTATGGCAATACGAGAAAGCCAACTGGGACGGTCTCAATAAATTCTTCGGAAACTTTAACTGGTCACTATGTTTCCTTGATAGTGACGTTGACTCCAGCGCTGAAATGATTACAAACATTATTCTCTGCGGAATGAGAAATTTTGTTCCGAATAGGACAAAAAGTATCAAACCAAAAGAGAATTCATGGTTCGCCTTGAGCTGTAAAGAAGCTATCTAGGTGAGAAAAGTTAGTTTCCGTTGTTACAAAGCCAACCCTTCTGAGGAAAACCGGACTAAATTCAAACAAGTTTTACATGAACAAAACATAAGGCAAAAAATACTACAATGTCCCAAGGGTAGTAAAAATTTTTGGTCATTTGTAAAAAACGTACGAAACTCCACTTCGTCCTCGGTTCCGACGCTAGTCGATAACGAAACTCCTGTGGTAAGCTCTCAGACAAAGGCTGATTTATTTGCAGCAAAGTTCGCTGCCAATTCGACACTACCACAGAGTGACATGACTCCTCCTGTTCTTGAGAGCGTAAATGGTTTTATGGGATAAATCTCCTTTCGCACTCGTTTAGTCGTAAGAGTTCTTAAAGATCTCGATATACACAAATCCGCCGGCCCGGATAGTATCTCCCCAATAGTTCTGAAGAGGTGTAACTCCACGCTGGCAAAACCACTGCGTAAGCTATTCCATCTGTCCTACTCTACAGGTCTCTTTCCGAGTGGATGGAAAACAGCATTTGTCCAGCCCGTTCCAAAAAAAGGCGTATCTTCATCCCCTTTCAACTACCGACCAATTGCACTTACGTCCCTTCTTTCCAAGGTCATGGAAACCCTGATAAATTTTCAGATGAAGAAATATCTTGAGAAACGAAAACTTCTTAATGACCGGCAGTACGGTTTTCGTAGCAATAGGTCCACTGGTGATATGATGGTATATCTCACCGAACAGTGGAACCAATCTTTACATCGTTTTGGAGAAAGTAAGATTATTGCGCTCGATATTTCAAAAGCATTTGATAGAGTTTGGCACCAGGCTCTCTTATCGAAAATGCGTGCATTTGGCATCGATGAACCCCTTCTTCGATGGATTAGAAATTACCTTTCGGACCGTTCAATTCGCGTTGGTTTAGACGGTTTTCAGTCTGCTACCCACAAAATAAATGCTGGTGTGCCCCAAGGCTCTGTTCTGTCTCCGACACTCTTTCTTATTTTTATTAATGATCTCTTGTCTAATACTTCTAATCCACTAAATTGTTTTGCTGACGACAGTACTCTCAGCTTCTTATATTCGTTTCCAGATTCACGTCCATGTTCTTCGGATGTGGAACTGCAACGGCAGCGTATGATAAGCTCATTGAATTCCGATCTGGACAGCATTGTCCAATGGGGAATCGTCAACCGTGTGGAATTCAATGCTTCAAAAACTCAATGCTGTCTTCTGTCGTTAAAGCATAACCTACCCCCTATGCCACTATCCATGAGTGGCACTTGCATTGAGGAAACCGAACAGCTTTGCGTTCTAGGTATGTGTATTACGAACCACCTCTTGTGGAACGATCACATATTTGACGTCGCCAAAAATGCCGCAAAATGCTTAGGTTTCCTAAATCGATGTAAGAAATATTTTACCCCTTCTGATCTGGCTACAATCTACAAGGCATACATTCGCCCGAAGCTCGAGTTCTCATATCTGGGCAGGTGCTCCTGTCACTCACTTGCGTCTCCTGGATAGGATCCAAAAAAGGGCCTTAAAACTGATAGGAGAAAGAACCATTACCGAAACATTTGTTTCACTTGAACATCGACGTAATGTTTCTTGTCTAACCTTGTTTTATCGTTACTTCCACAAACAGTGCTCCAGCAAAATAGCCAGATGCATTCCTCCCCTTAAACAATTTCCCCGTAACACTCGTATCGCTAGGAATGCCCATCAATTTACCCTCGAGCCTAACTTCGGACGTACTGTTAAGTATAGAGACTCTTTTTTTAGCCGCACTACAAGAATGTGGAATGCTTTACCCGGCTCAATTTTTCCCTCCCATTGTAATATACAGACATTCAAAACCAATGTGCATCGGTATCTCCTTTTATCTCCTATCCTTCTTTCCTAACCGCTCGCACTGTGTTAATTCATGTTAAGGGTATTAATAACCCCTTGAGTGCTTACTTACTTACTTAAGGTGGCGCAGACAGTCCATTGTGGACCACGGCCTCAACCAACAATCCTCGCCAGCTGGGCCGGTCCCTAGCCAGTGGCCTCCAGTTGCGCACACCAAGTTGGTTGAGGTCGTTTACCACTTGATCGCGCCACCTTAGACGGGGTCTTCCAGAACTGTGTCGGCCCTCCGGGTTGGAATTGAAGACTCGTCGGGCAGGAGCGTTTTCGTCCATACGCTCCACATGGCCCAGCCATCTAAGCCGCTGAATTTTCAGCTTCTTATCCAAGTCAATGTCGCTGTATAGCCCGTACAGTTCGCCATTGAATCTTCTCCTCCATACTCCATTGATACATACAGGCCGGAATATCACCCGAAGAATCTTTCTCTCAAAGCACCCCAGCCTGTATTCATCCGATTGTGTCAGTGTCCACGCTTCTGCCCCATACAGCAGGACTGGGATGATAAGGGTCTTGTATAGTGTCTCCTTGGTCCTTTGAGAGAGGACTTTACTACTAAGATGCCTTCTTAGCCCGAAGAAACAGCGATTGGCAAGAGTGATTCTTCGACTGATCTCTTCACTGATGTTGTTCTGAGAGGTTATAGTGGAACCCAAATAGACAAAGTCCTTGACAACCTCAAAGTTATATCTGTCCATTGTGACGTTTTGTCCGAGCCTACGGTGATGATCTACTTCACCCGAGGACAGCATATACTTTGTTTTATCTTCATTTACAGCCAGACCCATTCGAGCCGCTTCCACTTCAATACTTGCGAATGCTCCACTGACAGCGCGCTTCGTTCTTCCAATAATGTCAATATCATCAGCATAGCCAAGTAATTGAACGGATCTAAAAAAAATCGTACCGCTGGTGTTGACATGCGAGTTGCGTACGATTACCTCAAGAATGATGTTGAAGAGATTACATGACAGCGCGTCACCCTGTCGTAAGCCTTTCTTGACATTAAATGAGTCGGTGGTGTTCTTACCAACCTTGACGGAGCAGCGCGAGTTCTCCATAGTCATCCTGCACAATCGAACGAGTTTTGCAGGGATGCAAAGAAGCGACATGGCTCTGTATAGCTCGTTCCTGTTTACGCTGTCATAGGCGACTTTAAAATCGATAAAGAGGTGGTGAGTATCGATCTGGAATTCTTGGGTCTTTCATAAAATCTGCCGAAGTGTGAAAATTTGGTCGACGGTTGACTTACCGGGTCTGAAACCACACTGATAGGGGCCAATCAGTTCACGTGCGAAAGGGTTCAGACGTTCACACAGAATGGCCGACAAGATTTTATAGGCGACATTTAGGAGACTTAAACCTCTGTAGTTGGCGCAGCTTTTGAGTATCTCCTTTCTTGTGGATAGGGCACACAATGCTGAGGTTCCATTCGTCAGGCATACTTTCATCCGACCAGATTGTACAAATGAATTGGTGTATGCTCCTCACCAAGTCATCTCCCGCTGCTTTGAAGAGTTCAGCCGTCAGGCCATCCGCTCCAGCAGCCTTGTTGGACTTTAGTTAAGATATTGCTATCCGAACTTTTTCTTGGTCGAGAGGACGGAAATTTTGTTCATCATCATCCAAATCGAATGGATCATTCTGCCTGACAGCGATTAGTTGGTTGTCTTCGCCGTTTAACAGTCTGCAGAAGTGTTCTTTCCAAATTCTCAGCACCGACTGTGTTGGTGTATGCTCCTCACCAAGTCATCTCCCGCTGCTTTGAAGAGTTCAGCCGTAAGGCCATCAGCTCCAGCAGCCTTGTTGGACTTTAGTTTAGATATTGCTATCCGAACTTCTTCTTGGTCGGGAGGACGGAAATTTTGTTCATCATCATCCAAATCGAATGGATCATTCTGCCTGACAGCGATTAGTTGGTTGTCTTCGCCGTTTAACAGTCTGCAGAAGTGTTCTTTCCAAATTCTCAACACCGACTGTGTATCTACAACGAAATTCCCACCCTCGTCTCTACAAGCTTCCGCTCGGGCTTTGTAACCCTTGGACGAATGCTTTACCCTTTGGTAGAACTTTCGAACATTGCTTCTGCCGTAGCACCCCTCAATTGATTCAACCATTCGTTTTTCCAGTTCTCTTTTTTTTTCTTCTGAAAAGCCGATGTTCCTCTTTCCTCTTTTGCTGGTACACCGCACGGAAAGCGCTCTTGGCAGCTCTAGTTCTGGCATTCAGAACTGCATGATAGGCTTCGTCTTTGGCCAAGTGTGCGAGCCTGCACTCATCATCAAACCAGGTGTTTCGTTGTGGTCGCCTAATGAAACCCAAAACATCCGTGGCAGCGGTTTTGATGGCCATTTTTCAATGTTGCCACTGGGCCTCTGGGTTTAGCGCAGGCGCCGGGCTTGTCAAGAGATAAGAGGAGACATGATTGGCAAAGGTTGTGGCGGTCTCTTGCGATTGTAACTTCGCAACATCAAACTTTCTCACAGTGGATGTTCGACTCTGCGGTCTGGTGGAGATCCGCATTCGCACTTTAGCTACAACAAGGTAGTGGTCCGAGTCTATGTTGGCCCCTCGGAAAGTGCGGACATCCATGACACTGGACGCATGTCTGCTATCAATCGCAATGTGATCAATTTGGTTGACGGTGTTTTGATCAGGAGACCGCCAGGTCCCCTTGTGAATATTGAGGTGTGGGAAGTATGTGCTAGCTAAGATGACACTTCGCCCCGCAGCAAAGTCGATTAGCCTGTGTCCGTTACCGGAAGTGTTGTCGTGTAGGCTATGCTTTCCGACTGTCGAGCCAAAGTTACCCTGCTTTCCGATTTTGGCGTTGAAGTCACCAAGAATAAACTTAGTGTCGTACTTCGGGCATTCATCATACGTCTTCTCGAGAAGATCGTAGAATTCTTCTTTGGTCGTGTCATCTTTTTCCTCCGTGGGGGCGTGAACGCAGATCAGCGAGATGTTGCTGAATTTGGATTTAATGTGGATTGTGACAATGCGTTCGCTTATGCCACGAAACCCCAAGACTTCTTGCCTAAGCCTTCCTCTTATCACAAATCCGCATCCAAATAGCCGCTGTTTCCTTGTCCTGTAGCGCTTGCCGTAGTAGATGTCACAGTTTTTCATCCTCCTTGTGCCTTCACCATCCCATCGCACTTCTTGGATGGCTGCGATGTCGGCTTTGACACCATCTAGGGCTTCCACTAATTGTTCGGCTGCACGCGGTCTGTTAAGGGTCCGGACATTCCACGTGCAGAACCGAAATTCGTTGTCCTTGTTTCGTTTGCTAGGGTCGTCATCAGTAAGGTCATCCATATCCGAGGCAATTGGTTGTTTTGGAACTATTGGTTTTTTTACGTGGTAGGGAAGTTACCCCTTGAGTGCGCGTAAATTATAAAAAAAAAATTGCATCATAATTAAGTACATGACTGATTAGTATATCATTTGCAAATTGGGTTATTTTATTGATAAAAATAGTCAAAGCATCGAAATATCTTTTACTACCCTTCTTATATAACTTTATTGAATTGTTAGCTGCCTCTCGCCAGCTTACATATGCTCCTTGAATTCCTGAAGATTCGGGCAGAGACCTAATAACTTCTAACGAATCGGTGCAATCTATATTGTCATCTATATCTTGTGTCTTATATTCAGTTACCAATGAAGCATTTGTAACGCTTTCTAGGGTTTTTTGTAGAGCGGCTACCTGAGCTTACAATGTTGCAGTACTAGCAGCTATAAGCCTAGTGATTGTATCTTCAGTTATGTTGTTAGTCATCGTGAGTTTCTTAAATTTATTTAGTAGGTCTTCCAAAACTTATAATTTTTTCTTATTATAAAATTTTTTTATATTCAATTGCCAATTCTATTTTTTCTAATTGAATATATGTATATATATATATATATATATATATATATATATATATATATATATATATATATATATATATATATATAATATATATAAATAAATGTACAATACTTTAAATATTCTTACTATAAAATTCTGCTGCTGATGTTAGTACTGATGATGGTGCTGATTCTTTCGTTGACTGATCGACTGATTTGTTGATTTGTTGGAGCATACAACAGTAATAGATTGTTTCAAGTTTTACCTTTACGTTGTTGCCCTTTAATAGTCTTTTATATTAATATTTTTTTTTGATTTTTTTTTATCTGTTTATCTATTTTATTGGCTAGATAGAAACCTTTAATTCTTATATATATATACTAGCTGACCCGCGAACTTCGTTTCGCCAAAATTCATCAATGTATTGAAAATAATAATTCTTTCATATGTATTTTGTAAACAGCTGATATTTTACACTTTTTATTTATGTGTATAGATACTGTGTAATTTTAAGTTAATTCGGCTTATCTGCTATCTGCCTGTGAAAATTCCGTCAAAATCGGCCCATAAATAAGAATTTTTGAAAATTGCAACCGCAGCGACACCTAGAGGAGTATTTAAAATAGCCTTAGTTATTCCTTACAATATCAGCTATCCGCCAGTGAAAATCCCGTCAAAATCGGTTAAGCCGTTTCCGAGATTAGCCGGAACAAACAGACAGAAAGACAAAAATTTTAAAACTTGCGTTTTTTTCTGAGTACCGTATGTATTTTCATACGCATTTAGTCAAAAACTGATATTTTGAAATTACAAACAGACACTTCATTTTTATTTATGTGTATAGATGTGTATAGATTATCAGTTATCTGCCTGTGAAAATCCCGTCAAAATCGGCCCATAAATAAGAATTTTTGAAAATTGCAACCGCAGCGCCACCTACAGGAAAAATTCAAATAGCCTAAGTTACTCCTTACAACATCAGCTATCCGCCAGTGAAAATCCCGTCAAAATCGGTTAAGCCGTTTCCGAGATTAGCCGGAACAAACAGACAGACAGACAGACAGACAAAAATTTTAAAAATTGCGTTGTTGTTCTAAGTACCGTATGTACTGTCATACGCATTTAGTAAAAAACTGATATTTTGAAATTACAAACAGACACTTCATTTTTACTTGCGATTATAGGTACTATAAGGCAAGTTATGGATTCGTGCAGAAAAAAAATTTCGAGATAACAATCACACATGACATTACGATGATGGAGAAGTCGAAAAAAGTGGGTCTGGGAATTCCGTCCGTCTGTCTGTCTGTCTGTCTGTCTGTCTGTCTGTCTGTCTGTCTGTCTGTCTGTCTGTTCGCGCTTCTAGAGCCTGAACGGATGGGCCGATTTGCTTCAAATTTGGTATCTAGGATTTATTTGGCCGTCCCTCGGAACATATTTTTTATTTTTGCTCTAGGCCCAAAAATAACGGCACCCGCCATACAATCGTGAAGAAAAAAATTGATTTTCTCAAAAACGGCTTTAACGATTTTGATAAAACTTTCAGGATGCTATTTTTGTAAAACAATCTATCTTTTGGTTGGAAAATATTTTTCAAAATTTGTCTTATAACGGTACCTCTCATAGAACCAGTATTTTCAAATCAAATTTTCTCGTAAACTATACGTTCAATTTCAATAAAATTTTGGCCACAGGAAGTCATTTATAATTTTATTAATATGGCATTTCAAATTTTTCAAAAACTTTTTTTTTTGATTTTTTATAATTTTTTCAAAAAATGTTTTGGTTTTCGAAATATGTTGGAAACGGGTATATTGATTTTTTTTTAAATTATTTTTTCAAATGTAAACTACAGATTGCCATATATTTGCATACTCAAATAAATTTCAAAATATTTTTTGGAAAAGTTTTTCAAAAATAACCTTTTTAAAAAAAACTGGTCCAACGATTTTCAATATTTTTTTTTTCTTAGATTGACGTATAGCTTTGAAATTTTATTGCATACTTTGTTTTTCTGAGAAAACTCTTAAACTAATTTAAAAAATAAAAGAATTTCCAAAATTATTTAATTTTTTTTAATATCCATATATGCAGCCACTTAACAATTGCTTATCATAAGAGCAAGTTTGTGCGACCCAGTCGTGCATTTTATTATTTATGTGTATAGAAAGATATAGATATTTTTTTTAATGTTTGTATTTAAGATTTATGCTTGCAAAATTTTTGGAATCTTTAGACGCCACTTGGTAATTGTCCTTATTATTTTCATTTAATTCCCGTGAAACAGTTTTTTTATTTGTGCGGTCTTTAATACCTTTAACCGAGCACTCTTGTAAATTTCTTGGATAAAGTTCAGGGTATAGAATTCGTAGAGCTACGCGTGATTGGGACATAATACTTTCTTAGAATAAAATATCTAGAAGTTATTATAAGAATCGGTGATTTATTTCTTCTTCTTCACTATCTATCAAATGTTCGGCGTTTTCGAATAATTCGTAACAAAATTCTTCTATGAAATTTGTCATACTAAAAAAATTTTAAATTCACTTTTCCGTCTATTTTTTTCCTGTTAAACGTTAATGACGCAAATTGTTATTGGCTCTATCTTCATCAGCCAACTTAAACACTTTCTTGATTTTGTCTACTTTATCAAGCAGATATTTTTTATTTTTTATTTCACTTCTTTTTTCACTTGTGGAATTATCGTTATTCATTTCCACTATTTTATTTGAGAACACACTTATTTCTTATTTTATCTTATTTGTATTATTATTATTTTTTATTTTTTACCGTTATTCTCTTCGGTACTTATACATTTTTCTCCTTTACACAAGATACTTTTTTGTTTTTAATTATTTCTCCTTTTTTATTTATTAGACTTTTTTATTTGTTTAGAATTTTTCGCAATGAATACATTTTTGAAACATACTTTTCACTTTCTGTTATTATTTAAAAAAAAAATTCACTTGTGCGAACTACAACTCAAAATCTTTACCACACTTTGTTTTTTTTGGTTATTCAAAGATTTGGTTGTCCTGTCACGGTCGCCAATTAAATTTATACTCACATGAGGTTTGTTTTAAAAAATTTTATTTTGTATTCTTTTAAAACTATCGCTTTAAGGGCAGCTTTCATCTGACTTATAATGCTCAGTTAAGACTAACTAATTATAAAAATCTCTGTCTTAATATTACCTTACAGTACTCATGGTGGCATGGTGGGGGAAGATGATGTCATCGTATTGGCATCTTCTTTGTTGAGGCTGGAGTACGATGAGTCATGTGTTTCTCATGCATCTCGGTGCATTTTTATGGTGATTGGGATCGTGCCTTTTTGGCGACTATGCCGTTACGATCCAATGGTTGTACGTGCTGTTAACTTAATATGCAAAGAGAGAAAGAGAGGGATAGTTCGAACGAAAAAGACAATATCGAAGAAAAAAATTAAGCTAAGCTAAGTGAAATGGCACAAAATAACTTTGTTTTTAGAGACGTTGAAGATTCTTTGGAAGGGTTCAATGGGGAAAACGGGAAAAAAATTGACGATTGGTTGGAGGAGTTTGAAACCATTGCAACCGTTTGTCAGTGGAACGATATACAACGATATTTATACGCCTGGCGACTATTAAAGGGGGCTGCAAAATTGGCTGTTGAGTCCGAGAAAAAAAAGCATAGCTGGAAAGATTTAAAAACATATTTAGAAAAAGAATTCGGTCAGACTGTTTCTAGTTTACAAATGCATCGCCAGTTGGAAACTAGAAAGAAAAACTATAACGAAACGTTTCTAGAATACATGTTTGCCATGAAATTGATAGCGAATAGAGGAAACGTAGACGAGGAATCGTTACTTGCTTACATTGTTGCCGGTATACAGAAATTTAGGACCGACGATTCGGTCCAAAAAGTTAACACTCCTCAGCAGGAGGAAGATAATTTTCAAAAACGCTGTGTTATTTGTGGTGCAAAAGGTCACAGTACATTTAATTGCCCCCATAAAATAAAGGTTCGCGGTGTTTTAACTGTAACGACTTTAACCATTTATCTAAGAATTGTCAAAAAAAAAACTCAAAATCCGTTTAAAGTGCATAGGATTTCTTCGCGAGTTGTACAAGTTCCTTTAAAAATTGAAGACAGCGATTTTATGGCTGTATTCGATACGAGGAGTGAGCTTTGTTTTATTAAAAACTCAGTCTTTTTAAAATTCAATAAAAACGCCGACGGGTCAGGTACTCTTTTAACAGGTTTAGGCCAAAAGGTGTATCAATCGATTGGGGTGGTTCAATTAAACGTAACGGTTAACGGAGAAACCTATATATTAACATTTGACATTATTAATGACAAGTGGATGTCCGATGACATAATTATAGGAACCGACATTTTGAATTATGCTTATATGACAATCGAAAATGGGGTTATACATTTTAATCCAAGAAAAATAATTGCTCATAATAATGATATCGCGATTTTTGGAAATGATTTAAATAAAATGGAAGTTGAAATATTAGTTACGGAAAATAAGAAAGTTCTAAACGTAGAGACAGTTGAACAAACAGTGGTTATGAATGAAATCGTTAGGGTAATTGAGGCGTATAATCCAATTAAACCGAGCACATCGTGTGTTGAAATGAGAATCTGCCTAGAGGACCAAAAAAGGCCAGTTTTCCATCGTCCAAGATGATTAGCATCGAAGGAGAGACACGCAGTAGATGAACAGATATCACAATGGCTGGAAGAAGGAGTTATAGTGCCGAGCAGTTCTGAGTTTACGAGTCCTATAGTCCTTGTGAAGAAAAAAGACGATACGTACAGAATTCGCATTGATTATAGGAAACTCAATTCAAAAATCCTTAAAGATAGACAGCCTCTACCAATAGTTGAGGAGATCAGAGAGGATCTATACGATGCGAAATTATTTACAAGCCTAGATCTCAAAAACGGTTTCTTTCACGTGGACATTCATCCTTCTTGTCGAAAATACACTTCATTTGTGACGCCTGATTTAAAATACGAGTTTTGCAAGATACCGTTTGGCCTTTGCAACTCACCGGCTGTATTCTAAAAGTTCATCAGTACGGTTTTTAAAGATCTCATTAGAAGAAAACTTGTACGCATTTACGTCGACGACTTAATAATCGCGTCCATGAGTGAAGAGGAGAATCTTGAAACATGAAAGGAGGTCCTTGAAATCGGATCAAGAAAGGGGCTTATTTTCAATTGGGACAAATGCAAATTTGTCAAAAGATCTATAGAATTCCTCGGCCATGTAATTGGAAATGGATCAGATAAGCCTTCTATAGAGAAAACAGATGCAGTTCGAAATTTTCCGGAGCCAAAAAATTTAAAACAGCTTCAAAGTTTTTTGGGATTAACGTGCTTTTTTCGGAAGTTTATTCCAAACTATTCCACGATCGCTAAACCGCTAACCGATTTAACGAGGAAAAACTTTACGGCTTTCAACTTTGGCTCTGAGCAACGTCTTTCATACGAGGCTTTGAAGGAATCTCTTTGCGTGGAGCCGGTTCTAAAGCTCTTCAACCCCGGTTTAGAAACAGAGTTGCACACAGATGCGAGCAAGGTTAGTCTGGGAGCAGTTCAACGTCATGGAAGAGACTTACATCCTGTATTTTATATAAATTTTAAGACTTCCCTGGCGGAAGAAAAATTAAGCAGTTATGAACTGGAAGTGCTCGCTGTGATCAAATCCTTAAAAAAACTACGAGTATATTTGCTAGGGTTAGAGTTCAAAATATATACAGTCTGTAAAGCTTTCCAGCTTACGATGAAGTTGCAAGGTGGGCTTTGTTCTTGGAGGAGTTTAGCTCAGTTCACCATAGGCCTGGAAAGTACATGCGCCATGTAGATGCGCTAAGCAGGGTTCTAACAATTACGGAAGTAGATACGAGTATTTTACACTTAATCAAAAAAGCACAATCAAAAGATGAATCATCTCAGCTCATTCTAAATATTCTTCAACGTGACGAGTACGAAGATTACGCGAATAGGAACGGAATACTGTATAAGTTCGAGCAAGGAATTTATTTGCTGGTCGTACCAAAGGCTATGCGGTCATCCGGAGTGTTCATGAGGTTGGATATATAAACGCGCAAAAAGTAGAGCACAAGCTCAAACAGAGTTACTACATACCAAATGTGCATAAGAAGGTAACAGATGTGATTGCTAATTGTGTAGCCTGTAAACTTGCTGTAAACAAATGTGGTAAACAGGAAGGATTCCTTAATCCAATCACGAAATTTGACATTCCTTTGCACGGCCCTACGTCCTAGCTCCCAAATCGACTAACTCCCAATGAACCAATTCCCCCCGAATATGGGACTTGGTTCATGTGAACTAACTCAAATATTTTTAAGGAACTATGTCCCAAATGTAGAATGAACTTAGTCCCATAAATATGAATTAAATCCCAAGAGTTGAGCATTGTTGGTTTTTCCCAAATGAACTAACTCCCAATCGTTAGAAAATAAAACAAAAATTAATGCTTTGGAATGAAAAAAGTATAAAATTTTTAATGGAATTTTTAACAAAGAAAAAAATTGAAACTTAAGTAACCTAATAGAGTGACGAATAAAATAAAATTCGTGCAGTGTTTGGAAAATTATTTTGGTAAAAAATCGCATACCAAACAATTTAAAGGGAACAAAAATTATATGAAAAACATAAGCGAGAGCTACAGTACGTTTGCAACGAACTGTTGGATACCCTATTCCCCATATTTTTGTATGTGCATGCGTCTGCCTCCAGCAAACAGCCGATGTTTCAGAAACAAAATTCTTCTTTAGCAGACAGAAAAAATTCAATAACATTAATTTTATGCGGTGTTATGTTCAATTAGTGCTGGCGCAATAAAAAAAGGAGTGCGCCACGCCCAAAGTTAAGACTTTTTATTGCCAAGGCAATTAATATGAGCTCAGTGACATTAAATTTTATTCTTGCAGATCGATTTGAACAAAAAAAAAACTTAAATTTTTAAAAATTAGATTTTGAATGGAAATAGCGATTATGGGTGATTTTAACAATTCTTGAACCACACTCTGCTACGTAACCAAGGAATATAAATCTAAGTGTTCATCTGTTTACTTCAAAACTGCGACCGATAGTTAAAAAACGTTAAAAAAATTAATGCATTATACGACTTTTGACGGAAACGCCCCTTAAAAGTGGGCGTGTCTTAAAAATTTGAAGCACTAACTGCACTTTTTTCAGTATTTAGGCATATGTGTAAGACTACAGCTGAATCGAGTAGTTGTTGAACAGTCTTACCTGAACAAAGGTATTTTACCAAAATCACGCCTTTAAAAGTGGGCGTATTGAAAAAATGTACAAAAGAAAATGTAGAGATATATTTCTCAAATAACGAACGGAAGGAAAAAGGTTTAAATTAAACTTTGGAAATGCCTTAAATTCTTAAGGCTACGTTTTTCGTTCTTTCATGAAAAGTAGGCGTAAGCCACGCCCAAAATTCAAAAATTTCTTTTCATACACAAATCTTTTCGTTTCTATTAAGAGACGCAAAATTTTGGATTGCGGATTAATTATAAATACCGTTTATTTACAAAAACAATTTTTTAATAGTTTCTAATGAAAAGTGGGCGTCAGCCACGCCCAAAATCAATTTTTTTGATTTCATACACAAGATGTTTATGTGCCAGTAAGACCCACAAAATTTAATGTTTTTCGCTTTAATATAACAATTGTTATTTTATAAAAACAATATTGATGGTTTTGTATGAAAAATAGGCGTAAGCCACGCCCAAACTGAAATATTTTTATTTTATTGGAAGAAAATTTAGCTAAAGCTTACATGTGAAAAATTTTAGCGTTATGCTTTTATCGTAACTGTACAAAAAACATAATTTAATTTTACCAAATTGAGGTTGTTCAACAAAAATGGCGATTGTGGGCGTGTTTGTGGGCGGATTTTACCGGTTCAAGAACTTAGCCTTACTCTTGAACCAAAGATTATATATATCAAATTTCAGCTTTCTAGCTCAAAAATTGCGACCTCTAGAGAGTATACATACGGACGGACGGACGGACGGACGGACGGACGGACGGACGGACGGACGGACATGGCTAAATCGACTAGGCTTTTGATTCTGAGTCAGAATATATATACTTTTCTATACCTAACGGTATTATTTCTCTATGTTACAAACTCCACACCAAATACAATATACCCATTCTATGGAATAGGGTATAAAAAAATGAGCAAGGGCGCTTGACGCGTGGCGCAGGGGGGCCCGGTCACGCCGCACCCACGCCCACGCCGCACTCGCGTCCACACGGCCGGCCGTGTGTTAAATTTCTTACAAGTATTTTGCCTACCAACATTCAGCACGAAAACAGCGCCACTTCTTCTTTGTGTACAATATGAACTAACTCCCACTGGTTGATGGGTTGGGCCTAGTTCATTGGGAATAAGTTCGTAATGAAATATGTCCCAACTGAATTTTCTCCTAATATTATGAACTAAATCCCACTACAAAATTTGGTAGGAGTTAGTTCATTTTGCCTTGTGGGAGTTAGTCGATTTGGGAGCTAGAACGTAGGGCCCCTTTGCACACCTATCATATTGACCATCTTGGGCTTATGCCGTCAACAGCCAAAAATTACAAGCACCTTCTCGTTATCATGGATGCTTTCACGAAATTTGTTTGGATCTTTCCTGTTAAATCTACGACAACCCAAGAAGTTCTAACTAAATTTGTATTTCTGGAAAATATTTTTGGAAACCCGTCGCGTTTGTTAACAGATAAGGGGACTGCATTTAGTGCAAATGATTTCAAAGATTACTGCGACTAACGAAATGTCTCACATATTCAGACCACTACGGGCGTTCCCAGAGGAAACGGACAAGTCGAGCGAATGAATAGGATAATCATTGCTACGTTAACTAAGCTGTCCTTAGAAAATCCATTGAAATGGTACCAAAAAGTGGCAAAGTTACAAAAGGCATTAAACTCAACAATCTCTAGAGCAACGAAAAGAACACCTTCCGAACTTCTTTTTGGGGTCCCGATGCGAAACGAGGATGATGTGCTACTAGCCGAAAAGCTGGAAGAGGAGATTCGTCAAGCATTTGAAAACAGCAGAAAGGCTTTACGACAAGCAGCGAAACTGCAAATTGAACGAATTCAGGAGGAAAACAAAAAGAACTATAACAAACATCGGAAGCCTGCAAGAAAATACGCCGTTCATGACTTAGTTGCCATTCAGAGAACTCAGTTCGGTGCAGGACTGAAAGTGCAGCCAAAAT
Source organism: Platycheirus albimanus (assembly GCA_916050605.2). NCBI lineage: Eukaryota > Metazoa > Arthropoda > Insecta > Diptera > Syrphidae > Platycheirus > Platycheirus albimanus. The sequence continues at coordinate 164,376,917 of OU696696.1, read as the reverse complement.
ACCTGGGACCCTACGAAGTGGTTAAAACCAAACCTAATGACCGTAATGAACTGGAAAAAGTTGGAAGTTAGGAAGGACCAAACAAAACATCATCTGCAGCCGATTTAATGAAGCCATGGATCCAAGATGAAGAAGACTCTGACTCCGAGTCAGATTAATTCAGGATGGCCGGATGTGGGATTAGAATGCCCCAGCTTATCCCTTAGTCCGTCTTCTTCATTATCATCAGAACAACTGCAATCCCGTGAATCTAAACGCACGCCCACAATCAAACAAGAAACGGGAAGGCAAGGAGAGAAAGAGTGGGAGAGGACACACTAAGTTTGAACGCGCGACGAACGACACGCAATTAAAAAACGCTACGAAAAAAGTCACGAAACCTTATTTCTTTTGTCCCTGAAAACTTAAATAAAATTAAAACTTAAACTTATTGTTATTGAAAATTAAACTTATTACCTACCTTAACTTGAAGTGGCCCTACGTCCTAGCTCCCAAATCGACTAACTCCCACGGAGCAAAATGAACTAAGTCCCACCAAATTTTGTAGTGGGATTTAGTTCATAATTTTGGGAGAAAATTCAGTTAGAACATAGTTCATTACGAACTTATACCCAATGAACTAGGCCCAACCCATCAACCAGTGGGAGTTAGTTCATATTATGCACCAAGAAGAAGTGGCGCTGTTTTCGTGCTGGATGTTTGTAGGTAAAATAGGATAAACCTGTAAGAAATTTAATTTTTAAAAAAGAATTGAAACTTAAGTAACCTAACAGAGTGACGAATAAAACAAAATTCGTGCAGTGTTTGGAAAATTATTTTGTTAAAAAATCGCATACTAAACAATTTAAAGGGAACAAAAATTATATGAAAAAAATGAGTAAGGGCGCTTGACGCGTGGCGCAGGGGGGCCCGGTCACGCCGCGCCCACGCCCCACCCAAGCCCACGCCGCACCCGCGTCCACACGGCGCCGGGCCCCCCTGCGCCACGCGTCAAGCGCCCTTACTCATTTTTTTCATATAATTTTTGTTCCCTTTAAATTGTTTAGTATGCGATTTTTTAACAAAATAATTTTCCAAACACTGCACGAATTTTGTTTTATTCGTCACTCTGTTAGGTTACTTAAGTTTCAATTTTTCACTTTGTTAAAAATTCCATTAAAAATTTTATACTTTTTTCATTCCAAAGCATTAATTTTTGTTTTACTTTCTAACAATTGGGAGTTAGTTCATTTGGGAAAAATCAACAATACTTAACTCTTGTTATTTAATTCATATTTATGGGACTAAGTTCATTCTACATTTGGGACATAGTTCCTTAAAAATATGGGAGTTAGTTCACATGAACCAAGTCCCATATTCGGTGGGAATTGGTTCATTGGGAGTTAGTCGATTTGGGAGCTAGGACATAGGGCCACTTGAAGTGCTTTGTATTATATTTTTTTTTATTAATTAACTGAATAAAAATTAAAGTAAACTTAATTTGGTGTGTTCGTAATTGTGTTCTCCTTTTTACACATCCCACATACTGTTACGGTAAGATTTAACGCAACAAAAATCATTCTTTTGGTTCTTAAAACCTTGTCAAATCTTGCGAATTTGGCACGGTTCAACTCTGGATATTTGTTTCCGCTCCATCGCAACCATTCCTTTTCTGACCCACATTTTGAGTCCGTTGTCCTCTGGGAGTTTTGAGAGTGACTCAGAGAGGATAACAAGGCAGGTTATTTTCCATCGGGTTGAGCCAGCGGACGAGCTGGAGACTTGCCCGCAACGTATTCGAATCGTGCTGATCCAGCGGATGAGCTGGAGACTCACACGCATCAGTCTATCGTCTCGAGCCAGCGGACGGGCTGGAGACTCGCACGCATAGTAAAGAAAGCGAGGAAGCCAACAATCAAGCTTTCCAACGAGAACGAAAGAGGAGTCCACCACAACAAAACAATGTGTGAATAATAATCACACCAACGTAAATTTAGAATGGCCGAGTGCCCACCGTAGTGTCGGATATCAAAGAAAGATCGTAATGATGTGTTTTCCCCTATTTAAATATTATCTGCGCGGAGGTCTACGGAATGAAGATTATTCTTGTTTATAAATCCCACCATTTTAGTTGGAAAATGGTTAGGATTCTTTCCAACAAAAATATTCTTCTCAAAGCAATTAGTTTGGGCTGAGGACTTTGCGCGTTGTGTCGTAATTTTTCACTTGCCTTTTAAAATAAAATATAATTGACGTAATACGGCTGAACACGTCCACTGAGCCAATGGAGATCGCATCTTCAACGCATAAGATCACGTGCAATGGTTGTATCACTGCTCTCGATCGCACTTCTCAGCCTATATTGGCAAGATGCCTCTGTATGACCGAGACAAGAACACCACCACGCAAAAGATCCAAAGAGGATGGCTATATGGCCGTGGTGAAGTGGACAAGCCAAGCCTCCATTTTGAATGACAATTCAATTTAGGATTTGGAAAAGAAAAGAAAGAATTTTCGGAAAAGAAGAATTTTTTGAGAGTTAAAAAAAAAGAGAAGTGAAAAACTATTTTTGGAAAGCGAAATTTTAAATAAAGCTTAAAACATAAAGAGGAAATTCGATTGAGGAAATCGAGATTTTAAAATTGGAAGAGCCTTGAGGAAAATATCTTTGTTGGAGGATTTGTTGAAAAAAAGCTATGTATTTCTGTGTCTGGTTGTATCCAGAAGAAACTTTAACTTGTTCTGTTGCTTCGTAATTTTGTTTAATTCGTTCTGCTTGTGACCCTTTGTGAGGCAAACAAATTTGTATAAAGTAGACCTTCAATTACCATTTTGAACTTTCTTTGTGTCCATTTGACACAAACCATTGTTTGCTTTTTTTCCATTTGCTAGTATTTTTATTTTCGAGAATTAGCCTTCTGCTAACCTCGAAAAACTATTGTTCTTGCTTTTTTCTTTTTGTTGAAAAAAACTCTGGGTTTTCGTCCAGGCCTTCTGCAAAGGTTTCCCAGACCAATAACTTCCCAATCAAAAAAAGATTCCGACTTCCCATTGGGAATAATAATCCTTTCGTTTAATTCTTTACAATTGAAGACATTTTTCAGCTTCCATCTGGTAAGGCAAACTACCATTAAAGTTTCCTGGAGCCCATTTATTACCGAGTACACCCTGTACTCTCATTTAATTCGAATTAACTTTTTTATTGTCTTCCACATAATTTTTTTTTTAATATCGATTTTATCGCGTTTAAATCTTTTCGAACCCACCCCAGCTGAGCAGTCGGGAGGTAGCAGCATAAAAAAGGCTGCAATTGTTATTGTTGTTGCGCTTTACCTTTACCATTCTCTCTGATTCTCTTTTTTTATTTGACGTTTCACGTTGAATATCATTATCGATTTCAACTTTCGGTGCGCCGGTTGCGCAAATTATTTAAATTCGTTTTATTGTGTTTTGTTTTATTTATTGGATTCGGAATAATCCCAGTTCGCGGTTTTTCAGTTCGTCTCATAATAATAATTAATCATCCTAAATAATAAATAATAATTCGCGGTGCACTTAACAATACATAAGAAATACAAATTGAATATAACTTTATTAATTTACTAGCTGACCCGGCGAACTCCATACCGCCTCTGTTTTACTTGCGATTATAAGTACTATAAGGCAAGTTATGCATTCGTAAAAAATTAAAAACATGGTTGTCTGTAAAGTCGGTTTACAGACGATAATTTTACGTGATAACCAGTTCACAAAACACTTCATGTGTATAGGTATCCCTCCAACCACCAACCACCCAACCTACCTACAACCACCCACCATTTTTTTAGTTTTTTTTCACCCCTTGAACACCAACCTCTCATCCCCACATACAACCACAAACCAACAGCCCACCATTCTTGAACATTTTTTCCTCCTCCCCCACATTGTAAATCCCCCCTTCCTAACCATTACCAATCACCCACACCACCTACAACCAACCACCCACTATTTTTGACAATTCCACAATTTTTTCCTCACCCCCAAGCCCTCCCCAGTACAACTATTTCTGACAATTCAGTTCACTACACCTTCAACCCAAATCCAACCACCTACCCCACTTGCCACCACCTTCCACTCACCCACCTTTTTTAACAACTTTTTCATCGCACCCCATCAAATCAACCATCCCCACCACCAAAGCTGCCAACCAATCAACCCACCTACAACCGCCAACCAACCACCCACCATATTTGACAATTCGCCCTACCCCCTCCCCCAACCATACCAAATCCCCCCAAACACCAAACACCCATCCCACCTACAGCCACTGTTGGGGAATCTAGGGAACTCCAGGAAATGTATGGGAATAATGGTGTGAGTGGAAGAATGAATGAAATTGTGTAATTGACTATGTGTAAACTATTTATTTGTTATTAACTCTTTAATTAATTTAATGTACAGATAACGGTTAAACAATTTTGAGTAGTTGGTAGGAAAAGGGAAAAAAATGATGCTTACAGGTTGACGTCTGAATCACAAGTGCCTGATTTCTTAGTTTTCAACAAAATAACTGTTACATTTACATTGAGTGAAATTTGAGTGAGTTTAAGTATCAAGATTCAAGATGAATAACGTTATGAATATAAGGTGCTGTGCACCTTGTTTGGTTTTTTTTTATCGTAGTTTTAAACATCCAGGCCCCCCTGAAAGATTACGTTCTTTCAGCAAAAGGAAGTGGGGACACTTTAACAGCTGGTCTGAGAAACTCTCCAAACTTGGTCTTAACGGTCACGACTCTGACTCTATCGTCTTCTCCAGGGTGTACTTTCGTTATTCTGCCGAGAATCCATTTCGATGGTGGTAAGTTGGGCTCCTTTAATAAAACAACGTCATCCACGCGAAGATTAGGCTTAGGTATTTGCCACTTGGGTCGCTGCTGTAGTGAAGTTAGATATTCGCGATGCCAGCGAATCCAGAAACCTTGTAGCATTGCCTGTAAGAGAGACCAATTAGATGTTATAGAGACAACGAAATTTGGAACAGGTGGTTGTGGAACGCTTGTATAACGTTCGCATATCAAAAAATGCGAAGGGCTAAGGGCAATTGTATCTGAATCAGTTGTTTTCCACATAGGGCGAGAATTAAGCAATGACTCTATTTTCACCAATAGAGTATACATCTCTTCATAAATGAGTTTCGATTCACCTATGACCCGTTTTAAATGCAGTTTTACTGATTTTACACCAGCCTCGCACAAGCCTCCAAAATGAGGTGAGGAGGGTGGTATAAATTTCCAATTTATACCGTCATTAGCAAGATGATCAGCAACGATTGTATTGTGATGCTGGTTCCAAAGCAGTTTGTGCATTTCATTTAACAAACGCTTAGCACCACGAAAATTAGTACCGTTATCGCTCCAGATTTCATGAGGTTTACCACGACGCGCTACGAAACGATCTAATGCGAGTAAAAATGCGGTTGATGATAAGTCCCCTACAAGTTCAATGTGAATAGCCTTGGTCACGAAACACACGAACAGTGCGATATACGCTTTCACAAATTTCGGGTTTCTTCCACGACTTAAACGCAACGTAATTGGACCAGCGTAGTCACATCCAACCTTACTAAAGGGCCTAGAGTATCGAATACGTTCGACAGGTAGATTTCCCATTAGTTGTTTTGTGGTAGTCACACGTTCGCGGAAACACCTTGAACAATCATGCACAATCTTACGAGCGAGATTTCTACATCCAAGTATATAGTAATTTTGTTTAGTTTATGCAAACAAGAGCGATACACCAGGATGTAAATGTTTTTTATGCAGGTAATCCACTATAATGCTTGATATGTGATGTGAATTACACAATATAATAGGATGTTTTTCCGCGTATGAAAGTTCCGAGTTTTCCAACCGACCGCCGCGCCGACTCGAAGTACGCCCGAAGAGTCAATAAAGGGGCTTAAAGAACGAAGCCTGTTCTTGGGAGGCAGATTCCTTCCTGATTTTAAAATTTCAACTTCCTTGCGAAACAGGGACATTTGCGCGCACTTCACTAATGATTCTTAACGAAATTAAGCTCTTCGGTTGACAAAGGATTTAAATTACGATGCTCTTGTTTTAGTGGGAAATTGTCTATGTTACGTATGCAACAACGCGCAACAAACGAAACGAATTGGACGAATTTTGTATTAATTTTTCTACAAATTCTAATGAATCTACATTAGATACGAATACCTGTGCAGGATATACTTTTCTCTCTTCAATGTCTTCCAAATTGATGTTTTCCGTCGCACTATTTGACAAGGGCCACTGATCCACTTCTTTGCCCAACCAGAGTGGTCCTTTCCATCACAAGGTTGATGATGATAAGTGTGAGGGCGATATGCCTCTAGTTGCGAGGTCTGCAGGATTCGAAGCACTTTGTACGTGGTTCCACAGCTTAAAGTGAATGGACGTCAAGATCTCTGCTGTTCGATTGGCGATGAAAACTGACCATTTCTTTGGAGGGGCCGATAGCCAATGCAACACAATTGAAGAGTCTGTCCATGCGAAAATTTTAATATCAGGTTCCTGCAAAGATAACTTAATTTTGTTCATTAGACGAAAAAGCAATAGAGCACCACATAACTCGAGTCGAGGAAGAGATAAAACCTTTATAGGTGCAAAATTTGATTTGGCTGCAACTAGCTCTACAAAAATTACACCATCTGGTGAAATACTTCGGCAGTAAACACTTGCCGCGTATGCATCCAATGACGCGTCACAGAAACCGTGCAGTTCCCAATTTAATTTATTCCTTACCATCAACCTGGGTATAGACAATGATTCTAGAGTAGGAAGTTCATCTCTTATGACAATCCATTTTAAAGCCAAGTCCTCTGGTACATCGTCATCCCATTTCAGCTTCCTTCTCCATAGTTCTTGAAAAAGAATCTTTACACCAACGATAACCGGCGAGAGAAAACCGAGCGGATCAAATAATCGCGAAGCATCCGAAAGTATGCGGCGTTTCGTACAATCAGTTACATCACTTAATTTTACTTTATAAGAGAAGCAATCTCTTGATGGGCACCACTGCAAACCGAGAATTTTCACAGAGTTCGAATTCTCAAAATCTACTGGAGAGATTTCACGTTGATCTTCGCGCATTCTTACTTATAACGGGTGACAGTTAGTGGTCCATTTACGAAGGGTAAATCCTGCAGAACCTAATAAATCCACCAATTCTGATTGAAGAGCAAATATGTCATCAATATTATCAGTACCTGTTACAACATCATCAACATAAAAATCATTCAACAGAGATTTCGATGCTGCAGGATGAGTTGAAGAAGAATCAATGGCAAGTTGTTTCAGAACGCGGATTGCAGAAAATGGAGCAGAGGCTGTTCCGTAGGTAACAGTGAGAAGGCGATAGTGTTTCAGAGATTCGTTTGGACTCGCCCGCCAGACAATGCGTTGAAAATCTGTATGGCTTTTGTTAATCCAGATTTGCCTATACATCTTTTCTATATCACCAGATATGACATAGAGATGTCGCAGATAGCGAAGACAAATTGAAAATAGGTCACGCTGTATGCTGGGTCCAACGAGAAGGGAATCATTCAATGAAATGCCATTAGTTGACCTGGCGGATGCGTCGAAGACTATCCTTATTTTCGTCGTTGTGCTATCCTCTTAAAAATAGCATGATGAGGAAGATAACAGACATTTCCCCCTTGTATTAGTTCATTTTGTGGTATTTCTTTCATATGACCAAGGGCTAGGTATTCATTTATGAACCCACAGTACTGTGATCTTAAGTCATTGTTACTCTTTCATCTTTTTTCAACCGAATAAAACCGACTAATGGCATTGCTAAGCGAATTACCAAAATCAAGTGCCATAGAAGGCTTAAAGGGTAGAACGACTTCATATTTGCCATCCGCACGCCGAGTAGTACTCTTAACAAAAATATCTTCAGCCAATTTTTCTTCCACCGACAAGGGAATTTCACTTGAGACTTCCTCCAGTTTCCAGAACTTTTCCAGGTTAAGTTCCTGAGTATAATCTACACTTGTGCAAAAAGACTTGACCATTATACTATCATCGAACAATGCCTTAGATCCTCCAGCTATAACATAACCAAAAATGCTTGGGATCGATACTAAGTCTGAATTAAAAACTTGTTTTGATGCTCCCTTGAGCACACAAAAGAATTTGTCTGCTCCTATTAAAATGTCGATGGGGCCTGGCTCATAGTAGGTTGGATCAGCCAGCTCAATGGTTAAGAAGTTTTGAGGAATTTGATTGATAGAAACGACAGGTAAGTTTGAAGTCACTTTTGGCAAAACAAAACAGTCCACATTGATAGATTCGGCACTATATTGCGAAACCAAATTCAAATTTACTACACCATTAGTAACGCCTTCAGAAGACGAAGCTATTCCAATTATTGGGATGCGAGAACGTTTACGAATAAGTCCTAACCGGCGAACTGCTCCTTCAGTTATGATCGATGCCTGTGATCAAGCATACGAACGATTTGATAATTTCCAGATTTGTCCTTGATTCGGGCAATAGCCGTAGCTAAAATAAGGGTTGTACGACATGAAGACTCAATTGAATGATTGGCTATGACAGGGGGTTCCGACAAGTTATTATTCTGAACTGACTTTTCAGATGATTGAACTGAAGACGACGGAGATTGACCTGACGGCGACGAGAATTGACCTGAAGACGAAAAAGAAACCTGTTCTGATGAATGCATTAAAACATGATGCCTAGAATTGCACAAGCTACACCGAGAATTTGAGCGACACCTACTAGAAGAATGACCTTGCTTCAGGCAGTTAAAACATAGAGACGATTTTTTTGTAAATTCACGACGTGCAGCTACACTAAGAGCCTTAAACTCTGGACATTGTGAAAGTAAATTCTCCCTTTTGCATTTAAGACAGGTTGAAAGATTTTCCATAACATGCGAATGAACTGCCTTAGTAGCTTTTACCCATCGGCCTTGAGTGGGGCGTGAGATTGGTTGACAAGTTTCTAAACATCGACACCGACCATGTAGAAACTCCAAAAATGCATCAATAGAATAATCATCCCTTGAACCTCTTTCTGCAGCCCACGCCTTTTTGGTTTCGTAGTCCAACTTTTCATTCAAAATATAAATGAGCCATGGGTCCCTACTATTGCAGTCAAGAGCGTTCAGTCCTCTAATAACTTCATCTGCTCCGTCAGCGATTTTATTTAACGAACTTATGTTTCCATTAGAACAGGTTGGAAGCGACAAAAATGAGTCTATAAATGAATTTACGATTAGATGCCTTTGATCATAGCGCCTCTCCAACCTGTCCCAAGTCTCAAAGTAATTGGCTTCAGAACATTTCACATGACTGACCAATTCAGCGGTGGTTCCACGAAGGAATGATTTCAGAAAATGCAGCTTTTGAACAGGCGATATGGTATGGTTAGAGTCTACAGTTCCTAAGAACATGTCGCGAAAGGTTGGCCAGTCCTTATAATCACCTGAAAAGGGTTCGATTGTAATTTTAGGCAAGTGAATAGGATTATACGAAGGCCGAACAGGGACTTCTGCCCTTTCCTCAGGGTTATCCTGTGGTGCGTTTTCTACAGTGACAGAACCTATATTCTGGGCTTGCGCATTACTCGGTATCAAGTTTTCTGGAATGGCCACCTTATTTTCGGTTTCACTCTTTATCCTAAAAATGGCGTTGGTTAGAGCCGCGTGAGTGCAAAAGTATTTCGACTCATATTCTGGATATTCCGACTCCCGATCTATATAACCTTCCACATCTATGTAATCTAATAGCTCGTTTTGCAAGCTAACAAATTCTTGCCAAGCTTCTTCTAGCTTATTCAGACGAAACTCAACCGTGTAAAGTGTAGTTTTTTCATCGATGGAATCCACAAATGATGATGCAAGCGTAATGCAACTCTTTGCTCTACCACGTTTAGCAACTATCTTGTTAATTTTTCCTTTAAATATTATCGTTTTCTTATAAATAATAAGTTTGGTGCAAACGAAAATAATGTTGGTTTGGACAAAGAAACAAGATTAGTTTAATTGTTCCGTTTCACCGTTACGAATATGTATATTTATAATAATTGATAACTCTCGATGAAAAACAAACACGTGGTCTCAGGTTCAACTGTACCTCTTTTCACAACACCCGCTATCTTTTCCGGATTTTAATTTGTGCGCTATACTATGACCTTACATTGATAACGAAATATGTAACTAATAGCACACCTTATTTGAAATAATTTGCAGATGTTTTATGTATTGCGGATTAAATGAAGTTTTCCCTATCTATAGATACACACAAATTTCAATTGTTTCACCTGTTCCTTTGTATACACAACTTCTCCTTGTCCAATGTTAATTCCTGGTAGCAGCCTCCTGAAACCATCCATAAAATTAAATGCTTGCTGATTGACGTATCCGACGAAGAAGGACCATTATGTTGGGGAATCTAGGGAACTCCAGGAAATGTATGGGAATAATGGTGTGAGTGGAAGAATGAATGAAATTGTGTAATTGACTATGTATAAACTATTTATTTGTTATTAACTCTTTAATTAATTTAATGTACAGATAACGGTTTAACAATTTCGAGTAGTTGGTAGGAAAAGGGAAAAAAATTATGCTTACAGGTTGACGTCTGAAGTGCCTGATTTCTTAGTTTTCAATAAAATAACTGTTACATTTACACTGAGTGAAATTTGAGTGAGTTTAAGTATCAAGATTCAAGATGAATAACGTTATGAATATAAGGTGCTGTGCGCCTTGTTTGGTTTTTTTTATCGTAGTTTTAAACAGCCACCAAGGAACCACCCAATAGCTTGACAATATTTATCTCACCACCCAAACCAGCTACAACCACCCACCATTTTTCCTCTTCCCGACACTACCCCTCCCCACCCCTCGCCTGGCCCACACACACTCCCACCACAACCAACCACCTACCCAACACCCTCCCCTCCCACTTTATCGACTTTCTAGGCAATGAAAGCAAAGGCTAGGTAACGTGACTGTGACTGTGACATTTTTCCGTGAGTGCTGGTCATATATTCCAAACCGATTTATTAGACGTTATCACGTCAAAAAATTCTAACAATCAAACATGACATTACGATGATAGAGAAGTCTGGAAAAGTGGGTCCGAAATTCTGTCTGTCTGTCTGTCCGTCTCTCTGTCCGTCTGTCTGCCTATCTGTATGTCTGTCTGTCTGTCTGCATAGTTACCTACAGCTGGACCGATTTGCTTCAAACTTGGTACATAGTATTGTTATGACGTCCTACAGAGAGGTTTTTGGAATTAGCATTCTAGCTCTAAAACTAACGGTTTTTAGTGAAAAATTAATTTTTCTCAAAAACGGCTCCTACGGTTTTGATAAAACTTTCTGAATAGTGTTTTCTGTGCAAACTTTATGTTTTGGTTTTAATAGATTTTTCAGGAAAAGTCTTATAACGGTACCTCCCATAGGACCGGTTTTTTAAAATCAGATTTTCTCGTAAACCTCTTGACGGATTTCGATGAAATTTTTGTAGAAGCCTCTTTAAAGACAAAATAATGTTAATTTTTAAGTTTTTGAAAAAATAATTTCATACACTTTGGTTTTTCCCTGCTTTTTTTCCAAAATCTCAAACCCGAAGAATACAGTCCCATCCAGTCATGCACTTTATTTTTTGAATATTTTCGAAATTTCCAAATTTTTCGTTTAACTATTTACAATCTAGGTACGTTTCAGCTAAAAACGTATGTACAATACCAGGCTGGAGAAATTAAACTCTTCCAGTAAATTAATGTGATGTACCATCTACCATCTCTTACCACCAACCATCTTCTACAATCTACCGTCTTCCACAATCTTTTACCATCTTCTACCATCTACCATTTTATACCATTTACTACCTTCCACCATATACCATCGACCACCTGTCTTTGTATTCCTTCTTGTTCGCACATGTTAAATCATTATAAGTTTATTCATATTCCCTTGATTGCGAGTGCATAGTAAAAAAAAACCATCTTCTATCATCTATCATATGCAACCTTCTACTTCTACCATCTAGAATCTTCTACCATCTACCATCTTGTTCTATCTACTATCTACCATCTGCTACTATCAAAATTCTTCTATATAATCTACCATCTCCTGCTATCTACCAACTACCATCTTTTACTATCAACTATCTTCTACCATCTGCTACCATCTACCATCTTCTAACATCAAACATCTTCTACCATCTAGCATCTTTTACCTTCTTCCATCTAGAATCTTCTCCCATCTACCATCTTGTTCTAACTACCATTTACCATCTTCTAGCATCTACCATCTCCTGACATCTGCCATAACTGTCTTCTAACATCTACCATCTTCTACCTTTTACCATCTCCTATCATTACCATCTTCTTTCGTCTACCATCTCCAGCCAGACCCCTCTTTACCACTGGGCCCACTGGGCCCGGGCCCAGGGCCCAGCAATCACTAGGGGCCCCCAAATTGCTGAAATATCAATTAACCTCTATTGGTCTATTATCAAGAACAAAAATATTACGATACAATTTTAGATGCATAAAGAATGATCAGAATTCGGACTTTCTTTGTTGAACAACAACCTTTGCTGAACATTTTAAATCACATTCCCTGCGAAATTATATTCAAATTAAAACAGAAATATGAAGCATTTATAAACAATGCTCCACTGTGAATAACTAACTGAGTGGCAATGGAGATTGCTTCCTGACAGAAACAAAAAAACACACACACATTTTGAATATCACTGATAGTGGGTTTTGTTTGTTTTGGCATTTGTTTATTGAAGACCACACAAAATAAACGTATTGAATTTCGGTTATTGGCATTTTTATTTTGAAAAGAATTTTTATAAAAATTGATTTTGTAAACGTTCATTCATAGTTTCCTTATAACAATGGTAAAAAACGAATCTGAAAGAAATTCATCTTCTTCTTCGAGTGGTTCCGAGTCGGATTTCTCCATCCACATCTTCTGAAAATGAAGGGACAACAAAAATAAAAATTCGGAAATTCACCTCCAACACAAAATAAGCAAAACGTGTTCGAAGAGGCTACTTGATGGAGAAGACACACTCAACATTTCTTAAGGAAGGGCTGCACTAGGGGGCGATTAATCTCAATGGAAAAGTGATCGATGTTTATTCTTTAGATTGCTATTTTACAGCTCATCTGTTTCAAAATTATGGATGAATTTTTAAAATTGGTTAGAAAGTTAGATAGAATATAAGCTTTTATTCTCGAAATTCAATAATGGTGGGCTTACACATTTATAAATAGACCGCACGCCAGTAACTGTATAAGTTGAAATTGTGAAGGTTTACACACGGATTCCAGTCATCCATGCTTAATTCCTATACGTGAATGAAAAATATGATAGTTCTTACCAATTTTCGTTACCGGTGCAAGAAAATTTGCAAGCCACCCGATAGTTTTTTTATTTTTCATTAAATGCCCAACTTGCTCATGAAAAATAGTTTCCTTACCAGTTAATGTTTTACTTACATAATACAGGGTGATTTACGAATGTTGTGCCAAAAAGCTAGAGCGTGTAGGTTGGGTTGAGACAAAGAAAAATCGTATGGGAAGGGGGGGCCCATTCCCCTCCATTTAAAACGACTTAAATTTGAAAAAAATATTAAAAAATAACGGTATCTCGCACAAAGCCATGCTATACTTTTTTGTAAAGCCAAAAACTTATTATTTTATTGTAATTTTAAATGAAGTTATTCTATTAAACCGTTTTCAAAATATTAATTTTCAAACTCAAATTTGGAAAAAAAAATAAAAAAAATAATTTAAAAACTAATTTTTTTTAAATTTTACGTAGTTAAGTATTATTTTTGTTCTACAGATTCAATGCTCTTATTAATTTTAAATCCAACACTGAAAACCGTATGGTTCTATGACATTTTGTTGCCAAGCTATTGAAAAATAACCAAACCTACTTCTTCACAAAACGCGAAAAAATTGGCTAAATGATCACTTGTGCGTTGTACCATCCCGTAAAGCTAGATTTTCTTGTCTCAACCTAACCTACACGCTCTAGTTTTTTGGCACAACATGCGTGAATCATCCTGTATATGCATAACGCATTGTGCGTTTGAAAGCAATTCTGATTAACTTTTATTTGCTAATTTCAACAACTGACCCCTAGTTTTCAATGTGTGTGATTTGAAGACTGATCAAAAAAGCACATAGATTTTTTAAAAATAAAAATGCTTTCAGGTACAAATTACTGTACACCAACATCTAACCCGGGTGCAAGGCACATATGTGGCAAATACAAAAGTATTCGAATTTACTTGCTGGTCGGTAACTTAAATATAATGACCATATGGCAGGATTAAGTTTCTTTTGTTTTACTTCCATGAAATTTTCTAACTGTCTTAGCAAAATAGTGCAGCTGCAGCAGTAGTACGTTGCACTTACAATTTGAAGTTGCAGTCAACAACAAGTCAACTCCACTCCAACTTCATGAACGTGCTGCGCTGCAAAACAACAACAAACAAAATGGCATAAACAATTTAATAATAAATATTATTTATTTAAAAAATTAAAAGAATAAATAATAATTCAAAGTTATGTGATTTTTTCTGTATATTTTTATTACACAATATAACATTTTTATATAATCATAGGGGCCCTATTTTCGAAAAGTGCCCAGGCCCCCAAAAGGGTAAAGACGGCCTTGTCTCCAGCCATCTGCCATATGCCATCTTCTTTAATCTACCATCTACCATCTACCAACTACCACCTTCTACTATCAACTTTCTTCTACCATCTGCTACCATCTTCCATTTTCTCACATGTAACACATTTTTTGTTTGTGTATATTTGTACTTCAAAACAAAAAAAAATAAATTAATATATCAAATTCTTGTTAAGTCTCAAAATGCTTATAGTCCTAGAATAATATTAATCAGGTCAAACGATTGTAGTTTGTGTTGTTCGGTAATATTAACCTGGTAGCTATATGAACTTCACACGCACCAGGTTAATTAAGCTGAATTGCACAGAGTGCATTGGTTTGGCTTGCTTTGAAAATATTGAATAAAAATGAGTGCGATTTGACCAAGCAAACGTGACGGTTGTTTTTATTAATTCAGTTCGGTGAATTTAACAAAAAGTTCAAAAAACAAACACTTAACATTTTGGCGCAGCCGGGAAAAAGTGTATAAACTCCCATAAAAAGAAAAGTAAAAAAAAAAAAAAACCAAACAAACAAAAAAAAAAGTGGAAAAGTGAATAAAAACGAAATAAAAGAAACCAAAAGAAAATACCGACCGACTGATGAATAAGAAAAATCAATTGTCGCGTACAACGAGCACTCCACGCCTACCGATCCATCAAAATCTAAGAAGGTTCTTAGAGAGAATAGACTCTTTCTCTCTTGAAAACTCCAGTCCAACATTCTCGGAAAGTTCTTCAAGTCAGTGGACTGAAGATAAAGAAGACAAGAGTAAGGACCTGGAAAAAGAACAACAGAAAGATCATCAACAACAGGCAGAAGAGAGAGGTTGAAGGAGACCTGGAACAAGAGCAACAAAAAGATCATCAACAACAGGCAGAAGAAGATAAAGAGCAAGCGGAAAATCTATTAAAAACAAAGGATAACCAACAGAAGACAATAGTAAAACTGAGAAAAAGAAGAAAGTATCAGCGACCTCAGGAAAAAAGGTATATTAGAATAAGAAATTTAAAAAAGAACAATATTATGAAGTTAAATTTAAGCACACAAATAGTCAGTATGAAAAATCAAAACTTACATTCTCTAATTTTCAATTTGGTTCCGTTATTTTCGGGAGACGCTGGCGTTACCTTAACGTCTGATTTAGGAACTTTTATTTCTTGTTGCAAATGCGCAAACGATTCTCTAGTCACGAAGGAGGAACAAGATTTGTTTTTAAAGTTAATTCCAGGGTTGCGAGTTTAAGAATTAAAAAATCATTAAGTCATAAGCTAGTAGGTGACTTATGAATTAAAAAGAATTTAATTCATAAGTTAGTAAGTGAATTATGAATTGTAAAGAATTTAATTCATAAGCTAGTAAGTGACTTTACGAATTAAAAAACATGCAAATCATTAGCTTGTTAGTGACTTATGAATTAAAAAGAATTTAATTCATAAGTTAGTAAGTGAATTATGAATTGTAAAGAATTTAATTCATAATCTAGTAAGTGACTTATGAATTAAAAAACTGGCAAATCATTAGCTTGTTAGTGACTTACGAATTAAATTAAAAATAATTTAATTCATAAGTGAAGCAAGTGAATTATGAATTGTAAAGAATTTAATTCATAAGTTAGTAAGTGACTAATGAATTAAAAAACATTTAATTCTTAAGGTAGTTAGTGACTTATGAATTGAAAAACATTTATTATTAAGTTAGTAGGTGACTTATGAATTGAAAAACAATACATTTATAAGGCAAAGTGACTTATGAATTAAAAAAAATGAATCCAGTAGCTGGTTTGTGATTTATGAATAAAAAAAAAATAATTCAGATTCTAGTTAATTGAACAAAATTAAATTCATCAGTATCAGTTATCGTTTATGCATATAATCGGATTAAATGAAAAGCTTTATTTATAAAATATTTTTGTAGAGCTTGAAAGTTTTTATGAAGATTTGTAAAAAAAGTTATTTTTACTTAGGTATGTACATAATAATATGTACATATAAATCATTCACAAACCAATTTTTCAGTGACTAGTGAATGACAAGTGTGCATCAAGATCGAAAAGTAAAAAAAGGGAATATTTAAAAAGTGAAATATAAAATAATCGGTGCTTACATAAAAACATACATTTGTAAGTTTCTAATAATATATTTTTTTATTGTATATACATTAAATTAAATATAATATTAAATTTTTGATACAATTAAGATCATGGCAACAAATGAAGATTCCGTGGGTAGTGAATTTTTTCGCGCAATAAATGTTTATTTATTTTTTTTTTTTTTTTAATTTTTTGAGTAATTTTGTTTTTAATCTTTTTGCAATAATTTTTGTTTGTTATCACATTTTTACATGTATTGATTTTTATTTTTATATTTATTTGTAAGATTTTTGTATCTACATAATTTACTTGTATTTAAGTAATAAACATTGAAAAATCTTATTTAAAATGTTTCTTTCTTTTTATTTTATTGCAAACTTTTGGTTCCTGCTAAGGAAGAAATAGTAGCTTTTGAATCTGTTTTTAACTGTCAAACGCTGCTTATAAATTACAAAATTGAAATGCTACCTTTTAATATTCTAATTCATAAGCTCACTATGAATTTAATATTTTCTTGTTGATAATTCAACCATTAGCTTATGAATTAAAATTTTTAATTCATAAATCACCAACTACAGCTTAAGAATTAATTTTTTTCAGTTCATAAGTCACCAAACAGCTTCTCAATTACTTTTTTTTAATTCATAAATCACCAACTAACTTATAATTTAATTTTTTTTAATTCATAAGTCACTTACTAATTTATGAATTAAATGTTTTTTAATTCATAATTCACTAACTACCTAATGATTTACATGTTTTTTAATTCATAAGTCACTTACTAATTTATGAATTAAATGTTTTTTAATTCATAATTCACTAACTACCTAATGATTTACATGTTTTTTAATTCATAAGTCACTAACTAGCTTATGAATTAAATATTTTTTAATTCATAAATCATTAATTCATAAATAGCTTATGGATTTTTTTTTAATTCATAAGTCACCGACTAGCTTGTGAATTAATGTCAAGCGTTAAGATAAGAAATGACTTAAGCTTTTGCAACTCTGGTTAATTCCTCTTAGGCTTCGTGGTCGTTCACTGGACTTTGTCCAGGAATCTAGTTTTACTACAATCGACGAGCTCTTTTCGTTGTTAAGAAGTAAATATCTTGACGACAAGACTTACGTTGTGCTTACCAATGAGTTTCATTCAATGAACCAACTCACCGGTGAAACTCTAATTAATTACCTTAACAGAATAAAATCTGTAATGGGAAGGTGTAAATCGAAGGCCCGTGAACAGTATCCAAAAGGGATAGATGTTCTTGCAGAGGAGTTGAACGAGATCGCTCTTCATACTTTCAAGGTTGGAACATTAAACCCAAACCATAGATTTTTCCTTCTTCAAGACACTCAAAATACACTTGAAGACATTGTTCCAAAGGTAAAACTTTTAGAACAAACGGAAAGCTATATGTTTCCTAACAATTTTCATCCCAATAATTGCATAAATAATAATATGAGTATGAACAATAGCCCGTACCATGACGTAAGCATTGACCAAACTTACTTGAACGTCAGCAAAAATTCTCAAATTACACCACTTCCAAATGTTCCTCATTATTCAAGAAATTTGAGCCTTAATTCGCATAATGATAACATTAGTGCAATGCCCAGAGAAACGAATGTGCGACAGTACGGCCAATGCACTTTTTGTAAAAAAAATAGGTCATAGCTACGCAGAATGCCGAAAGAGAAAACCGACACCGTACTGCAACGACTGCAGAACATACGGGCCCTCAACCCAGAATTGTTCAAGAAAACAGAAACGCATTTTTATGAATGAAGTTGAGGTTGAGCAGAGTTGCAACTTTTGTTTACAAATAGGTCACAACGAAAACGATTGTTTAGCTAAAGCGAAATGGGAGACCAACGAACTTCGCAAACAGCTAGACAATCTGCGTTTGGGAAACTCCAAGGGAACAGTCGTCGATACCCCGACCAGTTCCCGAACCATGTAAACAAAGGGTACAACACATTTCTACCTATAGTTAACCTTCCTTTAACTATATGTAGAAATGGAAATGCGAGACTTATTGTCGATACAGGTGCTCAGGTTTCGCTGCTAAAAAAAATCTGTCTTGAGAGATGATGTAGAAATGAGACGTAGGAATAAACTAAAAATAAAAACAATTAACAGCCACAGTTCATCAATTGGTTCAGTTAGTGACATGATTGAACTTGATGAGTCACTTCCATGTGAATTTCATATCGTGGAAGATGATCATCAAATTTCAGGGGACGGTATTTTGGGAAATGATTTTATATTCCAGCATTGTAATATAGAAGGCAAAGCGAAACGCTTAAAGTTCCTTCGAACGGAAGAAAATAAAGAGTGTTACTTTGTGCCTTTTCAATGTGGGGATTTAAAAGAGACAAATTCCAATCTTGGTGAAATAACTAAGGAAGTTGGAACGTTTTCTTTTCTTGAGGAATACTCGAAAGTCCCTCTGCCAATCAGCATAGGTAAAGCCCAAAAAGCTGAAATTTTGCAGGCCAAATTACCTCCACGAACTGAAATAGTACTTCCCATCAGATTAAATAGCACAGCAGAAATGCTCTGTTTTTCTCGTGAACTCCATGAAGGCGTTTATCTTGGGAACTGTATTATAAGCAGTACGAACGGCAAAGCGGCTGTAAGTGTGCTAAATACCAATAACTATGAAGTCCAACTTCAAAGTCAGTTTGTTGATTGTGAAATTCTGGATAACTATGAAATCCAACCTTTAAACAAAAAAGTAAAATACAAATTATCTGTATACAATGAAAATGTTTTAAAAGACGTACACAAATTTTTTTTGATTCAAGTAGAAAAAGAAAATTGTGTTCACAAACACAAGATAGAGAAAGTGGAAAAAATTTTGAAAATGATAAACATGGGTTGTGATGTAAATAATGAAGAAAAAGATAAACTGTTTGACTTACTCTACGAATATGAGGATATTTTCTACCTTGACGGTGATAAAATGTCGTCTACAAAAAGTATTGAACATAGAATTAAGACCTCACCATGGCAACCCCCAATAAACCAAAAAATGTATCGTCTGCCATATGTACACCGAGAAGTAATAGACAAACAAGTTTCACAAATGTTGAAGCAAGGAGTAATCGAAAAAAGCAACAGTCCTTGGAATTCACCCCTTTTGCTAGTCCCCAAAATATCGGGACCTAATGGAGAGAAGCGATGGAAGGTCGTGGTTGACTATCGAAAACTGAATGAAGTCACAATAGGTGACGCCTTCCAACTACCTAGAATAGAAGATACACGGAAGGAATTTTTAGATCAGATCAAGAAAAATGAGCTGCAAATCACGAAAATCTTATGCAGTTTCTCACCCTAGCTCGGGGTTTTGTAAATTACGACTCCTTGTTCGCAATTTTCAAAATTGAACGAAATGAAGATATTGACACTCAAAAATAGCAAATTATCACTTTTTTGGGTCAATAATTCGATCCTGAGAAATAAAAAATTGCCATCGCGAATCGAAAATTGATCCAAATTTGTATCAATTTTATATTTACTCGATTGTAAATTGCAAAAAGCGAGTCGTAGATTTCCATCTTTTTGTTTTGAATCAAAAATATGTTTTTGAAAAAATGAGTGGTAAAGTCGTAAATTGCAACCCCAATTTGCAATTTGTAACATTATATCGCTTTGGGAGGAAGCAACTTTTATTGAAATGCATCTATTATTATTTATTGAAAAATGTAACTTTTACTTACTTGGCTGATTCTAGGAATCGAACTCGAGACCCTCTGCATACCAACCAAGCACACATCTACTAGGCCATGGTGATGCATCCAAGTCGGATATCAAAATTAATAATAAGAAGCAACCTGAATATGAGTTTTATTTTAGGGGTGTTTTGAATTAAGATTATGTTTTATTGGCGAGAAAAATATACCTAGTCGTCTTATTTTGGACGTCTAATGCACAATTTTTTGTGATGATCATTTGAGTAAAGGTAAGAAAATGTATATAATGTGTAGTTGAAATTCAACCTTGTACTTCCTATGTACATAATAGAACTACAAAAAGGCATTTATTGGAGAAACAAGCGATGCCAGGGCCTAATGACTTATATTCTGAACGATTCCTGTATGTGCGTTGATATTCTGGTGGAATATCATTTCCCGCTGAATCCGAATGGCTTACAAAGATCCACTTTTAATATTAACCAGATTTATTTTTCGAGAATTTTACATTTCCTCAAAAGAGACAGTACCAAAAAAAAAAGATAATTATTAGTTCGAGGCAGGGATCGAACTCCGGACCTTCGACGTAGCCGTCAGACACACTTGAGTTGAATTTAATACTCGGTGATTGTAAATCACGAAAAAATTTTAGCAAATCCAGATTGGTAAAAAGTATAAATGGAATTATTCCCTTGAAGTAGTAAATTGCGACAAAAAGGTTGTAATTTACTTTGAAGGGCACAAGCTTGAATTATAACTTTTAATTGTAAATCTCAACTTAGGAGTTTTTGTAATTTGAGATGAATTGAAAGTTAAATTGCCAATTGTTCTATCAGTTTCGAATCAAAGCGCCGTGATTTACAAAAAAAACATGTTTTGTAAATTGCAACTGAATATTTCGCAATTGGTGATTTTTCAATTCTCTCCGTGTATTCTAGACCAGTTGGGTCATGCTCGATATTTCACTACATTAGACCTTGCAAGCGGCTATCATCAAATAGAAGTGAATGAAAAGGACAGAGAGAAAACTGCTTTTAGTACCCCTGGTGGACATTACTATTTCCGACGAATGCCATTTGGGCTAAAGGGGGCTCCTGCGACTTTCCAGAGATTAATGAATTTTGTTCTAACTGGAGAGTCTGGCCTTAAATCCTGGGTATATATGGATGATATATTAGTTTTCGCAAGTAATCTCAAATCTTACACTGAACGTTTAACCGATGTTTTTGATGATTTGAGCTTGCATAATTTAAAACTGCAACCAGAAAAATGTTGCTTCCTTCAAAAGGAAATAGTTTGTTTAGGTCATAAATGCACGGTCGAAGGAGTTCAACCAGACCCTAACCGTGTTAGCTCTGTGAAAAACTTTCCTGTCCCTAGAACAGTCAAACAAGTTCAATCATTTTTAGGCTTTGCAAACTATTATCGCAAATTTATACGTAATTTTTCGGATATAGCATCTCCTATCAACAAACTACTTAGAAAAAACGTTTCATTTAATTGGGATGCTTCCTGCCAAAATGCTTTTGAACGTTTAAAATCCTCGTTAACGACCCCACCTGTCTTAATTTGTCCTGATTTCAATAAAAAATGAATCCCAACGACAGATGCTAGCAACAACGCCTTGGGGGCAGTTTTGTCACAAGGAGAACTTGAAGAGGAACAACCAATAGCATACGCAAGTCGATCACTGAATAGTGCAGAAAAACGGTATTCAACGATAGAAAAAGAGCTCCTTGCTATTGTGTGGGCTGTGAAAAACTTTAGGTGTTATCTATACGGTCGACATTTTATAGTTTATTCTGATCACAAACCGTTGCGAGGCCAAGTAAATATAAAAGACCCTACTTGTAGAATACTCCGTTTTAGGCATAAACTATCAGAGTATGACTTTGCAATTAAATATAAAAAAGGAAAAGATAATGCTTGTGCTGATGCTTTAAGTAGAATTCTTTAAGAACCTTTACCTGCCAATGTTGATTTTGTCTCATGTTTATTAGTTACTCGGTCAAAGAAAAAAGAAAATAGCCTAGATGTTACATTAGGCGATAAGAACGACTCATACGTTCAAACCAAAGTACAAGATTGTAGCAATAAGAAACCCTCTATAATTACATCAAAAGTAAAATTACTCTCTGATCCAGACGAAATCAAAACAATTCTAAGAGATTATCACGATCTACCTTTGGGAGGTCATCAAGGTATTTACAAAACCTTCAAAAGCACATAAAAAGATTTCAGATGGAAGGGAATGCTCAAGAACATCGAGAAATACATCAGGAAATGTACAAAGTGTCAGACAAATAAAATAGGAAGAGAACACAAAATGCCGATGGAGATTTCAAATACTCCTTACAAACCATTTGAAAAGACTTATATTACCAATCACCGAAATCACAAGTACATACTTACCTTTGAAGATGATCTAACAAAGTTTATGGATGTGGTACCAATACCTGACATTGGAAGCAAAAACTGTTGCTGTAGCTTTTTTCGAAGAAATAATTAGCAGGTATTTAATACCAAAAGTTCTCGTTACCGACAATGGCTCTAATTTTACTTCTCAATTGTTCAGAGAAGTGTGTAAGCTTTTGAAAGTAAGAAAAGTAGAAACAACTTCTTATCACCCGCAATCCAACGGTTCACTTGAAAGATCACATAGACTTTTAGTTGATTATCTAAGAACGTTTGTGGATCACAATCCATCTTCATGGGATAATCATTTACGGGCCGCAATGTTTGTGAGAAATAACTGTGTCCATGCAACTACAAAAATATCTCCTTCTGAATGTCTTTTTGGTTTCAAAGCAACAGTACCCAATAATTTAAGTAGAGAACCACAACCCTTGTACAATCATGAAAATTATTTTTATGTTTTAAGAAATAATCTCCAAAAGGCGCACAAGATAGCTAGAGAAAACTTAATAGCTAGTAAAATGTCGTCAAAGAAGTATTATGATGCAAAAACTCGTCCAATCAGTTTCCATGTGGGGGATAAGGTTTTACTTAGAAACGCCGCAAGGATCAACAAGTTTTCTTCCCATTGCCAGGGACCCTATCCAATTGAAGCTATAAATAGCAAAGTCAACGCGACACTTATAACAGTCAAACGAAAACGCCGTGTTCATTTTAGCCGGTTGAAGCTTTTCCATGAAGGCTGATTGAACCAGCTTTTACAGATTTCTCCAGGAAATATCGACCAGCCAAATTGAAAACTTTTAATTAAACTAGTACCTTCTTGCAGTTAAAGATTTTTTATATTAACTTTTTTACGAATCAATCTTGTACAACAAAAAATAAAAAAAAAATACAATTAAATCAAATAACATACATTTGTAAAATTTTAAATTAAAACTAAAATCCACGATTTAAAAATATAATAATCAATATCTTTGTGCAAAACTACTTATGAAAATTAATACAATTAAGATAGAAGTAAGAAAAGAAAACAACAACTTTTTAATGGGATTCATCAATCATCCGAACAAAATTATATCATTTTTAAGAATAATATCGTTCCGTTAAGATTTATAAGACTTATTTAATTATAATTTAATTTTTATTATGACTTCATGATGTTTATTTATTAATACCTACTCTACAAAAAAAAACGACAAAAAAAAAATATGAAGCATAAAATGTTTAATTCTTATAAAAATATATATAAAAAAAAAACCTAGCTTTAAGAATTATTAAAAAAAAAATTTATCAGGAATACCTCTCACCCATCAAATTTTTGTAAGGGGGGAGGAAATGTTAAGCCCAAAATGCTTATAGTCTTAGAATAATATTAATCAGGTCAAACGAATGTAGTTTGTGCTGTTCGGCAATATTAACCTGGTAGCTATATGAACTCCACACGCGCCAGGTTAATTAAGCTGAATTGCACAGAGTGCATTGGTTTGGCTTGCTTTGAAAATATTGAATAAAAATGAGTGCGATTTGACCAAGCA
Source organism: Platycheirus albimanus (assembly GCA_916050605.2). Classification (NCBI taxonomy): domain Eukaryota; kingdom Metazoa; phylum Arthropoda; class Insecta; order Diptera; family Syrphidae; genus Platycheirus; species Platycheirus albimanus. Next base: position 164,352,473 of record OU696696.1, on the reverse strand, counting down.
AACGTGACGGTTGTTTTTATTAATTCAGTTCGGTGAATTTAACAAAAAGTTCAAAAAACAAACACTTAACATTCTGACTGATAGGTATTTCAAATAATTGACACTTTTACACTCCTTTTTACTTGCGATTATAGGTACTATAAGGCAAGTTATGCATTCGTCGAAAAAAAAAGTTTTGAGATAACAATCAAACATGACATTACGATGATAGCGAAGACGAAAAAAGATGGTCTAAAAATTCTGTCCGTCTGTGTGTCTGTCTGTCTGTCTGTCTGTCTGTCTGTCTGTCTGTCTGTCTGTCTGTCTGTCTGTCTGTCTGTCTGTCTGTATGTAGACCTACAGCCCAAACGGGTGGGCCGAATTGCTTCAAACTTGGTATATAGACTTTTTTAGGTATTATACAGAGAGGAAATTGAAATTTTTTTTTTTAGCTCAAAAAATAACGGTACCGTTATTTTAAAGCTTATTTTTCTCAAAAACGGCTCTAACGATTTTGAATTAAAAAAATTGGTGTTGCTTTTTAGGTACGACCAATCATATGGCTGAAAAAAAAGTTTTAAACAATGGCTAAGAACGGTACTTTCCATAGGACCGTTTTTTTGCTTTCGACTATCTCGAAAACGACTCAACCGATTCTTTCGAAATTTCACACACATATAGCTGTAGGTAGCTCAATTTGTATTGCATACTAATATTTTTGAAAAATATTTTTTTGTATTTTTAAAAGCATTTTTTTAAAAAAAATTTTAAAAATTAATATTTTGAAAACTGCTTATTAAATTTTTTTTTAAATTTTAAATAAATGTATTTGCTGAATACCTATGAACTGGCGTTTTTGAATTTTTTTTGAAAATTTTTTTCAAAAAGTTTTTCAAAAAAAACTTTTTTTCTCAAAAACCGCTCCACAGATTTTTCTAAATTTATTCTCATAAATTCAAATGTATCCAAGAAATAAAATGGCGTACTTTTTTTTCAGCTCAAATTAGTTTAAGTATTTATTTAAGAATTTTGAAAATTTTATTTTTATCAAAATCTCAAGCCCATAAACCACTGTCACTCATAAGAGCAAGTTCGTGCGACCCAGTCGTGCATTTTATTTTTTATTTTTGCACTCAAGGTATGTCGTCGTATTTTTTTTTTTTATTTATAATTCATTTTTCTCACCGTTTACAGCTTCCCTGAACTTCCACAAATATTTCAAGATCAAAATTTCCAAAATTGGTCCAACCATTCTCGAGTTTTAGCGCTTCAAACGCACAGCAATTGATTTTTATATATAAGATTGCATATTCCTTACCTTTAATTTTGTAATTCATGTTTGTTTTGAAATATTTTGTTTTTGTATTTAAGACAAAGTTTTTACCAAACTTAGTTACCTCTTTGTTGATCTGTAAAGGTCATATCTGGCGTTGTTTGACCCAATAAAAACAATTTACCTCCTACGATCGAATTCATGCTTGTTAAAACCATGTATTTTAGTAAGGGTCAGTTATAGCGATCAGAAAAACCAAACCGAAAAAAATTGCAAATAGAAAATTTGGTGCGTTATGATTCGACTTAATACACAAGTGTTTAACTGATTGGTAGTTGCCACCAATGAATTGTGTTCTGAGAATGGTTTTTGCTAATAAAAACCAAAATATCAATTGAATAAATATCTACTTTTTGCTGTTCGTTTGAGCGTTAAAACTCGAGCATGGCTGGACCAATTTTGAAAATTTTGATCCCGCAATATTTGTGGAGGTTCAGGGAAGGTGTAAACAGTGAGAAATTTAAATAATCTTTTGTCTTTTTTGGGTAGTTCGGCTCTAAAAGTAAACACTAAAAGCTCACTTAGCAAAACTGAAAAAACATTTCATTGAAATATCAATCAGTCGGAATATAATATTATTATTTTTTTTTTGAAGTAAGGACTATCGTTAAGTGCACAAACAAAATATGTAATGTATATGTGTATTATTATATTAACTTCGGAAAGCTTTTCCAAAGAAACACTTTTTGATAGGAGTAGATCGTGGAAGGTGGTAGATTTTGAAATATGGTAGATGGTAGTTGGTAGAAGATGGCAGTGACGGAGCGTCCTTTAGACGTTTTAGACAGCGTCTACCCTCTCTTTTACATGATATAAAACTTAGTATAATCTATTTGTATGATTTTGAAACCAATCAACAAAATATAAGTCATTAAGAGACATGACATTTTAAAGAATTGTGGTTAAGTTATAATTTATATCCTTCCTATGTCCTATCCCAAACAACCAGTAAGAAAGCTTTTTTTAACATCAAAGAATAAAACAACACATATCCTGTTTTGCTCGTATAATTTTGTTTCTTCACCGACTTACTGCTACTACTATCTACTACCACCACCATACCAACATGCCTTATACCTACTTCTACCTACTTACACGATCGCTTCGCTATGGCTACACCTATACGAAATACGAGCAACGATACAAGAACACGAAGTACAACCCGAAGACTGAGTCTTCGTGCTTTAACCAAACTGTGTGAAGATTGATGATGAAGAGAAAAGAAGGGGAAGGGGCTATACACAGCATACCATACTTACCTATAATGTCATTTCTATCGAGCGCATAGACAGAATTGAATCTGTCTAATCGCTCGTTTGTTTTTAAGCTTATTCTTAGTTCGAAGTTTGCCAACAACAACAGCGACAGGCGACACACAGAATATCAAAAAAAGAAAAGAGGAAAAATATGTATTTTCTGTGTTGTTTTTTTTTTTTGTTTGTTTTATATAGCTAGTGCTAGTGGATCTGGACTGGAATCTGGTTCTGGCTTCTGGCTTCTGGTGGTTGAGATTTGAGAATGAGAATTTTCAATTTTCATTCTCATTCTCATTCTCATACGGAACCCTGTAAGAGAAGGTTTATGTTGCGCATGTGAGTTTGCGTAATTTTGCAAGTTAACGCATTCATTTATGTAGAATGGATTTTTCAGGCGATATTGATATTTTCGAGTACTTTTTAAACAATAAAGATACTAAATTTTCAATTTTATCAATTGAAGACAAAATAATTATAAAAACAAAATTCAGAAGCTAGTTCTCGATTTATCCGAGAAAGATGGAAAATTCGTAAGAAAATTCCAACAAAAATGGTACACGAAATATGATTGGCTTCAAGGAAGCCAAATTTTAAACAAAGTGTTTTGCTATCCATGTTTCTTGTTTGAGCAGGATTGTCCATTTGGGAAAGATGGTTTACATTCCGTCAAAAATTTTGAGGCCAAAGCAAAAAAACACGAAAGTTCAAAGTCTCACATTGTCAACGCCGAAAATATAAAAATTTTAGGTACGGTTCGAATTGACCATGAGCTAATTAGTGCGTGTAAATTTTTTGCAATTCAGCATAACCTGCAGGTTGATAAAAATCGTGCTCAGAGATGAAGGCTTTTCTTTGCCTCACCCATCTGAAACAAGATGGAATTACCATTCTAGGGCTGTGCACACTATAAAAGCTCACATTGTTCTTCTGTCTAAAGCCTTTACATTTATTTTAAAAAATGATCGTTTTGATAGTGAAACTATCAATGCGGCATTAGGACTACAGCGCATTATTCACGATTTTAAATTTATTTTCTACTTGTGTCTGTATTCAAAAATTTTTACTTTTATTGATCACTTGTTTAATGTACTTCAGAATAAAATTACATCCAACATAGCTGTTTGCATGACTGAAGTTAATGGCATAATTGACAATATAAAAAGATTAAGAACCGAAGATACAGTAGCTGAATGCATTCTTGAAACAAACGAAATATTAAAGGAGTTGGAAGAAGATAACTCATATGGAACCAGATCTGCGAGGTCACAAAACGAAGTTGTGTCTAGGATGGCCTTTGAAATCTTAGATTGCATAATAGTACAGCTAGAACTTAGGTTTGGTGACCTAAAAGAAATAGCATTCGTTGAGCTATTAGATCAGGACAGATTTACTGCCTATGACAAAAAATTCCCCAATAAGCCTTATCAAATGCCCCTAACCTTGTTAAATTACTTAGTTGAAAATAGCCTTGAAAAAGTATATTCAGAGACATTCACTTTGCTTGAACTATTTTTGACAATTCCGGTTTCTACAGCATCTAGCGAAAGATCAATGAGTGCATTGAAACGAATAAAAACTTATTCTAGGAATATAATGGAAGATTCGAGACTTTCAAACTTAGCTCTTCTGTCGATAGAAAAAGAACTTTTAAAAAATCTAATGAATTCAAAGGAATTCAAAAACAAAGTCGTCGACATTTTTGCCACTCAAAAGAACAGGCGCATTGAACTCATATACAAGCAAGTTTAACTAACATAAAAAACAGAAAGACGACTACCTACTAAATACAAATTTTAAAAATTAAAACTCAAAAAATAAAAATGAAAAAATAAATAAAACAATGTAGCCAAAAAAAAAAAAAAAAAAAAAAAAAAAAAAAAAAAAAAATTTAAAAAAAAATTATAAAAAAGAAAAAAAAAAATAAAAAAAAAAAAATTGAAAAAAAAACCTTCTTGATTGCATCTACCTTGACGTGGTGAGAGGGCTTTAAACCAAAAGATGTATGTGAGTACTCAAGTTGTAACGAGATCAACCAATTTGAGTAACTGTCTACCCAGTTCCATCAGGTGCCAGACGTCACTGGAAGATGGTAGATGCCAGGCGATGGTAGATAATAGAAGAGAGTAAATGGTAGATGGGAGAAGATTCTAGAATCTAGATGGTAGAAAGTAGAAGATGCTAGGTGGTAGAAGATGGTAAATTGTTAAAGATGGTAAATGGTAGAAGATGGTAGATGGTAAAATGTAGAAGAGGGTAGATGGTAGAAGATAGTTAATTGTAGAAGTCAGTAGATGGTAGATGTTGGATTCGTATTGAACCAGGTAAACTCATTTTGTACGAACAAAAATATTTTAGGCAGGAGGCGGGATGAAGCTGGCTGGCGTTGCCGGGTAAGCTTGAAGTTAGAATTTTGTGGAATAAGTCTTGAATTGCCGTGTTTTTTCGCATCGACGCAGACAGTTTTAGGTAAAGTGCTCAAGAGACAGCAAACTATCGGCTAAATTTGTTTTCTCTGTAGAAGGAAAAACATTTTGTTAGGATTACACATGCAAGTTTCTATAACGGATGTTACTCACTTAAACAACTTCTGAAAAAATTACTAATGTAAACGGCTCTGTAAGTGACTTATAATAAATTTTATCAATCAACGTAAGTTGTAAATTGAAAGAAAAACTGACAAGTGTAAACGTGTTTTTTGACACTTACGGAAATCTCACAACTTACACACCCAGCAGTGATAAGTTCACGAGAAGCATTTTTATTTGAAAGTTTATAGTTATAGTTATAGTGTAATCCTAACTGTAAGTTATTTTTGTAAGACTTACGTTAGTAAGAGCATGGCATTTATTAGGGTTTATGCTTTTTATAAAGCTCCCTTAAAATATATAATTCGCAGTGTAGTTTTGCACTAAAAGTTAAATAATAGTTTTGATTTTATCGAACAAAGTGCGTCTTAGAAGAGTATGAACGGCATCTAACTGATGAGCCCACCGTTCATACTTGGGCGAAACGCACACAGGCCACGGATTTTGTATTTTATTTTTATAATCTTTCTTTACAACCAACTTGGTACATGCTCGTGTTAAATTTAAAAGCAACAACTTTTGTTGTTGTTTTTTCTTTTAACTTTTCAATTGAAAATTTTTTCTTTGAATTTTAATCATCTATTACTTGGAAAAACGAGCATGGCATTTATTAGGGTTTATGCTTTTTATAAAGCTCCCTAAAAATATATAATTCGCAGTGTAGTTTTGCACTAAAAATTATATAATAGTGTCGATTTTATCGAACAAAGTGCGTCTTAGAAGAGTATGAACGGCATCTAACTGATGAGCCGACCGTTCATACTTGGGCGAAACACACACAGGCCACGGATTTTGTATTTTATTTTTATAATTACGTTAGTGGTAAGTAAAATTAACATGTGTAATCTTAGCCATATAAAGCCTATCATGTATCATTTTTGATGTGCCATAGGCGCACCTAAGAAGTAATTTTGAGATTTTGAGACGAAAAATGGCATGACGCTCGGACGGGATCACGACGTTATCCAAAGTGACAGAATCTAGAAAGGACAAAATCTATAAAAAAATAATATAGAAAGACAAAATCTAGAAGTAGTAAGAATCTAGAATGTAAAAAAATCTAGAAAAATAGTGTTCTAGATTTTTTTAGAGGAATTCCAAATCTAGAATTAATATTATTTTTTGAGACAAGTTAAGTTAATAGACGAGCGGAGCCTTTAAAAAAATACAACTTTATTCATTTACTTCTTATGACCAACTGCAACACACATTTTATTCATAGCTTAGAGCATAATTACAAAGTATAGATAGATACATTTATTACAAGGTGTGAGAACGGAAATGCAGAAGGCTTCTCATACCTGAATCTAAATGGTTTTAATTTACAATTTCAGAATAAGCAAATAATATGTGCTGATAAGCAATTTACAATAATGTTTGAAAGGAAAGAAAAATATTAAAAGAAGGCTTCTCACACTTGAATCTAAATGGTTTTAATTTACAATTTCAGAATAAGCAAACATGTGCTGATAAGCAATTTACAATAATGTTTGAAAGGGAAAAAAGAATATTAATGTAAACCAACTATGTGCTGATAAAATGCTATATTATGCATGTTAAATGGTACATGTTATGTACGTGTATATGGTTATGGATATTCATAACTCCTCCCGCCTATGTAAGAAGTGACGGCCATGATAATGTAACATTATCATTCGGAGCTTCTTGGTCCATTGCTTCCTCTTCAGGGTTATTGCTTTGATGACGTCTAAGGTATTGTATGGTTGTGATTAAGATAAAGATGATATTGATGTAAATCAAAAACTCTGGTCTGTGGTCTCGCATATCTTTGGGTTGTGCGTGAATGGATTACAAGTAGACCATTAATTTGAGCTCCGCAAAAAAATCTCTGTAAAAAGTGCTAGTGATTGTATTAATTTAATTAGAATACACAAACATAAACAAAAGTCCAAAAGCTACATTTTAGTGTGACTCCCAATAAAAGTTATTAAAAACCCCAATCGCAAAATAAGTTTTAATTTTTGTTTTTGATTTTGCCCACACAAAAAAGTAAAACAAATATGCCGGGTGGAAGTTCTCAAGAGCGCCAGAGAAAATTGAGATCTGAGAAAGCAATTGTCTCCTCTCCTCTTGCCTCCCATTCACCGAAAACCCCAATAACAACTGCCGTGTTATGGGATCGAATTGAAAAGCGTCTCGATAACCTTACTAAATCCATAAGTGAATCGGTTGTTAAACAAATAAAAGTTGAAATAGATCTTTTGCATAACAAACTTTCAGACCGTATTACATCTCTTGAAAGTGAATTTGACAAAAAAATCAAAGCTGTCGAGCAAAAATTTCATGATCGGTATAGCTCCATCAATAACACTCTCCTTTCATGCAACGATAGACTCACTCATTGTGAATCTCAGAGCAATAACATCGTAGCTCTCCAAGAGCAGTTGTCATTAATGCAGTTACAGGCAAACAATTACGATAATGACTACATTCTCTTAAAAACACAGTTGGATGCATTAGCCAGGCAGAACATATCTGGAGATTTGGTTCTCCATGGGATTCCATACACAGAGAATGAAAGCGTTACTGAAATCTTTCATAAACTTAGCTCTGTGCTAGGCCTACCACCGTCGATGCCCCTCCACATCTTTCGAACAACACCTGTCACCAAATCAACTCGCTCTCCTATCATTGTGAAACTCCCACATACAATCATAAAAAGACAATGGTTAACCGCTGCTGCAGTATTTTCCAAAACAAAAAATCGCTCTATCTCCCTTGCTGATCTTGGTTTTGATAGCAATAAGTTTGTGAAAATATATGAGAGCTTGACTAAACAAAATCACTTCTTGTTCAAAAAGGCTAATGAATTCAGGAGAAACAAAGGCTTACACTCCGTGTTCACAAGAGATGGAAGAGTGTATATTAAAATCTTCCCTGCAAGTCCCCCGCTTTATATCAATAACGTTATTTCGTTGGAGTCTGCTTGCTGTAATGAGTTGCTAGAAAAAAACCAAACCACTTCGTCGACGCCTGGTGATGCTGTTGATGCTGATGATGCTGCTGCTGCTGTCGATGAAAATTTGATTTGAGTATATTTATTCTCACTTTATATTTTATTTTATGCAAAGTCTCACTTTGAGATCTATTTTCTCATTTAACTAATTAGTGTTAGTATCTCTTTTTTTTTTTTTTTTTTGTCTTTTTCTCTATATCTACATATATATAAATATATATTCATATTTTAAACTAGTGTTGCCAATTTGAGATAATTAAAACTAAATACTTTTTGATTCTTTGCTTTGAATTTATTTTTGATTGGGATTGTTAATGTAATTTGTATGTGTTTTAATTTATTAATTTAATTTATTTAATTAATCTTTGCGTTGCTCACAACATTATGAATTAATAATTTATATCTATTTAAATATTTATTATATTAGCTATGTTTTCCTTCAATCTTCTTTTTACCTTTATCTTTTATAGCTTGATTGTTCTGATATGTGTGGGGTGGGCTTTTTTCGAGGTTCTTGGGACATTTTACCGAGATGGCTGCTGCCATGGAGCCTGACATTATAAGAAGTGTTCTCAATGCTATGTGTAGTTTTCACAACGGGTTAAATGTCTGTCATTTAAACGCTGGTAGCTTGAGGTCAAAGTATACTGTTTTACACCAAATGCTCGGTACTTCGAGGATGGATGTTGTTATGATTTCGGAATCCTGGCTGAACTCTTATGTTTCAACAAGACTTGTCTCAATTCCAGGCTTTTCCTTGTTTCGCAATGACCGGCTGGATAGGGTTGGTGGGGGTGTTTGTTTGTATGTTAGAGAACACCTGCGGGCTAAAAATATTTATTCGTCTTCACTCTCTCCTATTGAATTTCTATGTGTTGAAGTTAAAAACGATTTTGAAAAGTGTCTGCTGGTGACGGTATATTGTCCGCCATTTAAATTCAAGGAAGAGTATACAAAGGAATTTGAAGATACGGTAACCAGATTAAGTAATATATATAGAAGTGTTTTAATTGGAGGGGATTTTAATGTAAATATTTTGGAAAATAATGGTACAACTCAACTTTTTCAATATATATGCCATAAAGTAGGTCTTGTTGTTGTTTACAAAAGATGGCCAACATGCTTTCAATCATCCAGGAATCCGTCGTTAATTGACATGTTCTTGACAAACTCAGTTGCTCAAGTAAGAGGGAATGATCAGTTGAGGTTGACGTCAGATTTTATTCATGACCTTATATTTTGTTCAATTAACTTCAACATACGTAGAAACTTTGTCAAAACCTTAAGTTTTAAGGCAACTAATCGTACCAATTTATGCAATTTATATGATGATTTAAATACCTTTGGCTTAAGAAACATCTACAATATCGCAGATATTGACACCAAAGTGTCTGAACAAATGTTATAAATGTACTTTATGAAACGAATGTTCCAACTATAACAAAAGTAGTGAAACCCCAAAGTTGCCCATGGTTCACCCAACAAATTAAGGTTTTAATTAAGGAAAGAGAACGTTTTCACAGAAATTATAAAAGAAACCCATCGGAATATAATCGTCAACAGTTTACTTTTTCAAGAAATAGAGTTACCACCTTGATTCGTAACGCAAAACGTTCCTTTTTCATGAAACGCCTTGATCCACAGCTGAATCCAAAAACTTTATGGAAAAATCTGAAAAATGTTGGTGTCATTGAAAATGACAGTCCTAAATGCCCCTATAGTCCTTCTGTTATAGGTTCGGTTCTTGTACCCAACTCATCTAATGCGGTATCGTTTGATTATGATGAAGGTTACCCCACTGATTGTTTTGAATTCAGGTGTGTTAATGACTTGGACGTTGAGATAGCAATTCGCTCAGTAAAATCTAATGCAACAGGACTGGATGAGATTTCACCGAATTTCGTAAAACTAATTTTGCCGGTACTTCTTCCTTTTCTAGTGCACATTTTTAACTTTTGTATATACAGTCGTCAGTTTCCGGAAAACTGGAAGAATGCCAAAGTAATTCCTATTCCAAAAAAATCAAAACCAGCTGGTCCATCGGATTTTAGACCAATCAGTTTACTTTCATTTCTATCTAAAGTTTTTGAAAAAATATTAGCCCAGCAGATTCAGGAAGATTTGGATAGGTATAATAAATTGTCTAAATGGCAATCAGGTTTCAGGAAAAACCATAGTTGTGAATCAGCTGTCATCAAAGTCACCTCAGATTTAAGGGCAGCAATGGACCGTGATGACATTAGCATTATGGTGACGCTTGATTTCTCTAAAGCCTTTGATAGTATTGACCAATCAATTCTTCTGCAAAAACTCAAAACCAAATTTCATTACTCCCATTCTGCTCTTGAAATAATTTTTAACTACCTTAGAAACCGTTTAATTACAGTACAAACCGATAACGGAATCTCTAGTCCTTATCTTGTCAATAAAGGCGTCCCTCAGGGATCTGTTTTAGGACCAATCTTGTTTAGTGTGTACATTAACGATCTGCCTGATGTTATTGCAAACAGCCAAGTACATATATATGCAGATGATGTTGCTCTGTACCTATCAAGAAAACCTGGTTTATTGGAAGATTGCATCGCCAGAGTTAATGAGGATTTGTGTTCTATTCATATGTGGGCTGAATCGAATAAAATTCTGTTAAATCCAACTAAGTCACTCGGTATAGTATGTTCAAGACGAAATATTTCCTTGCATGACGTTCCCAAGCTTGATTTAAATGGCATTACTTTGCCTTATGTTGAACAAGTTAAATATCTAGGATTTCTTATAAATAGAAAAATGAGTTGTTGTGATGCTACGTCAGATACAATTAGAAAAGTTTACGGTGGATTACGTGCGTTAAGAACATCATCAAACTTATTGCTGCCGAATATGAAATCACACTTGGTGAAATCTTTACTAATGCCATTCTTTTCCTACAATTGTTTGGTATATCCTTGTCTAGATTATGAATGCAAGCGGAAGATTAACGTTGCATTCAATGACTGTCTGCGATACATTCATGGCTTACCAAGATATACGAGTGTTTCGCATTTTAAAACTTCACTGTTGGGAATGAACTTGGATGATTTTTACGGGTACCTATAAATCGATTCTGAAACTTCATAACATAATACATTATGGTTGTCCCGAGTATTTACATGAAAATCTTATTTTTTTGCAATCGCCCAGAGGACTTAAATTAGTAATGCCGCGTTTTACACACACTGTAGGAGAGCACTCTTATTTTGTCAATGCAATTAAGTTGTGGAATAATCTTCCACATCGGTTGCAAAGGATCATATCGCCACGGGGATTTCGGGAGGAGCTGCTCAAACACATATCGGGAAGAACTTAGGTTTATCTTAATTTTTCATGAACAAATTAATTATTATTCTTTAACTTTTAACTTTTTCTATTAATTTCTACCAAAACTGTTTATTTATGAAATTGTCAAATAATATATTCTTTTATACATTTAGCTTTTAACTTAAAAATTAGCTAGTTCCCATTTTCAAATGTAATTCAAATTTTTGATATGAGATTAATCTCGAAGTACAATGTTAAATTTTATTCAGAAAATAAATGAAATAAAAATAAAATGCACGACTGGGTCGCACGTACTTGCTCTGTGGGTGCAATAGTAGGATGAAAACAAACTTTTTGAAATTTGACTGAAACTAGAAAAACCGATATTCAGGAGCTAACGTTAAGAAACCTTTAATATTTAAAATTAAATCGTTATCTTTTGGGTGATATAAATGATACAAATGTCCACTTATGGCCAAGTTAATAACACTGTTAAAAGCAATTTCCACTATTATCATGTATAGCCAAAAACTAAAAATGCAGTTTCGTTTCAAGTATTCTATGTATGTTACATACAAAGTTTCATAAAAATCGGGGGAGCCTTTTTTGAGTAAATTAGAAAAAATGAAAAAATTGGCCAAAATCTAGTGGCTCTTTGTATAGGAGCCACCATTTAAAAAAGAGAAACTGAAAAAAAATCAATGCCATCTGATAGGAAGCTGTAAGGAACTATACTAAACAAATGGTGGAGGCTACCGACTGCTAGATATTGTTTAATAATAATAAAAGCCAAATGCAGTCTTTGTTTTTTAGTCGATGTTTATTTAATATTTGCCGACGTTTCGATTCTGGTTAGAATCTTCTTCAGGGCCTGGAACAGGAGAGTGGATTCATAACAATAACATTTATACATATATATACATATCAATTTTCACTTGAACAAAATTATAATGTTAGCACTTACTGTTAAGTAATATCGACTGTGCCTGTAAAGATACTTTCTCAACAACAGCCATATAAACAATATTTTTTAACAAAAAAATTATGTAAATAGCTAGCATTGATACGTAAAATTATTATAAATTAATAAATAAAAAGGCGAAAATCTTAAGCAAACTTAATCAGCAAAACGTAAACAATTATTTGAAGTGAAGGAAATGAAGGAAATGTCAAACTTTTCCATGAAATTGACAAGCTTCAGTTAGTGGATCGTATACAGGGTGGTTCAAATTTTACAAACAGATAGGTACTTTAAATATTTTGGATATTTTAAGATATTTTAAGACAATTATGAAAGTTTTTTAAAAAGGTTCATATAAATATCACTAACATTTTTTGATTCTACACTTTTAGAATTTACACAATTTTTACAAGCTTTTATGTGTATTTCTTCTAAAATCATACGTTTTCGGTAGAATTTCTCACGTTCGAGTATTTGAACCTTTTCAAAATTGAAATTATGTTTGTAAGTGGCAGCATGCTTGGCCAGGGCACTCCTTGCTATCCGATTGTTTGTGACGTCTGATTCATGTTGATTCATGCGTTCTTTTACTTTTTGCGAAGTAGTACCAATGTAACATTTATTACAGCCATTGCATGGTACACGATATACAACATTTACCAAGTCACCGACGAGCTGCTTTTGTTTTAACTTCGAATAAAGTCGGCCTACATTGTTCGAATTTTTGAAAGAAATACGAACATTGTCACAAGTTTTGGTGATGGATCTTGCAATAGATTGTGATACGTTTGGAACGAACTGTAAGGAGTGTCGACTTATAATGTTGTTATCAGTAGCTGCTATTATTGTAAGTGATCGTGATTGCGAATTGTTTCGTATGTTATAACGGTTGATTAAACGGTTTACAAGCCTTAATGGATAATCGTTTTTTACAAGCATTTCAATCAATAGCTTCTTGTTGTCCTTTGAGAAACGTGCGTGACTAAGGCGATTGACACGATCGATGAGTCCGTACGCTGTGCTTATTTTTTGGTTCATTGGGTGTATTGATTTGTAGTTCAACAAACGTCCTGATGAGACAGGCTTCCGATACCATTTTGTAAAAAATGTTTTTTCTTTTTCATCACGGAATACTATCATATCTAAAAACGGAATACTATTCGAAAATTCACGTTCGACAGTAAATTGAATTCTATCATCAATACAATTGAATAAAAACAAAATTTCATCAATCGAATCTCTGGGAAGCAACAAAAACATATCATCAACATATTTTTTCAAGATCTTAATTCTCTTGGAGTGCTCTTCCATTATTGCTTGCATTTTGTCCAAAATATCATCCAATAATAACTCCACTAGAATCGGTGATATTGGAGCGCCCATTGGGGTGCCGTAGCCCTGTTTGTAGCACTGTCCGTTAAATGAAAAATAACTGTTTGAAGTACAAATCTTTATCATTTCAATAAATTCATTCATATCAAGATTGGTATGACATGCGATTTCGTCCCATCGTTTTTCTAAGATATCGATGATTTTGTTGACTGGTGCATTAGTAAACAACGATACTACATCGAATGAAACCATCTCTTCACCATCTTCAAATTTCGTTTTATTAATGAACTCACAGAATTCGTAAGAATTTTTGATATGATAAGATGACTTCGTTAGTTTGTTAAGGATTGCTACAGCGTGCTCGGATAAACTTCTAGTTGGACCGTTCAAATCAGCTGAAATCGGACGAAGTGGCATATTTTGTTTGTGATGTTTTGGCAAAAAGTACATAAGTGGTGGTGTGGCGTGATGCGATGATAGTTTATATTTAGTACCAGTATCGATTTTGCCACCATCAAATAATTTCTTAACGAATGCATTGTTAACTTTTTTGATTCGGACCGTGGGGTCAGACATTTTTTGATAGGTGGTGTTATCACTCAACATTTCTTCAGCCTTCGCTATGTATTCTGTTTTATGCATGAAGACAGTCTTCGCACCCTTATCCGAGCGAACGCAAAGAATGTCTTTATGCTCTTTAAAGAAATTCGCACAAGCTTTTCTTTTCTCCAGCAAGAAATTATCCAACGGCGAATGATGATTGCTTGTAATGGCTTTTCTCAGTAAATTAGTGGTGTTGTATCTTATATTATTACGTTCAGAAGCTTCAACACGATCAATTAAAATCTGTTCAACATCTGCGATAATGCTATGCACAGGAATTTCATCATTGTTCAATGGTAACCCAAATTTAGGTCCTAAGCCCATTAAAAGTTTGACATCATCCGGTATTTGTATATTTGTAGCGTTGTGAATGTAATTATCTGTGTTCGCTGTGATATGAACTTTCAACTGCGTTTCGCGTAAACTACTCAATCTTCGTGATAACTTCAATGTACTCGCGTTGTGCTGGTTGGAGTATCTTATGTTTTGTGAGTCAAAGAATACTCCACTTACAGAAAGTCGTAGTGACAGGATACGTTGTTCCAGTTCTTTAGTCTCTTTAACAAGAATATCAAGTTTCCAAAAAGTTATTTTAATTTCAAAATTAAACAATTTCCTCTTAAAGTGTGTAACGGCGTTGCTAATTTTGTTGTTAAATGGTGAGTTTTCAGATATGCTTTGAAAAGCACACGCAACGTTCATATTAATATGTTTAGTGAAAATTTGATTCTTGCGACAAGATAATAAAAACTGCTTACGTGCTGAAAGGTTGCTCAGTTTCGATGTATTGCTCGCGAAATGCTTGAAAATCGCTGAGACGTCGGGACCGTGGTCAAGGTAAAGTTGGTTGAAAAATCCAGTTCCCATTGTAATTTTGTGCTCTGGTGATATTGGAGCGCCCATTGGGGTGCCGTAGCCCATAATTTCAATTTTGAAAAGGTTCAAATACTCGAACGTGAGAAATTCTACCGAAAACGTATGATTTTAGAAGAAATACACATAAAAGCTTGTAAAAATTGTGTAAATTCTAAAAGTGTAGAATCAAAAAATGTTAGTGATATTTATATGAACCTTTTTAAAAAACTTTCATAATTGTCTTAAAATATCTTAAAATATCCAAAATATTTAAAGTACCTATCTGTTTGTAAAATTTGAACCACCCTGTATACGATCAACTAACTGAAGCTTGTCAATTTCATGGAAAAGTTTGACATTTCCTTCATTTCCTTCACTTCAAATAATTGTTTACGTTTTGCTGATTAAGTTTGCTTAAGATTTTCGCCTTTTTATTTATTAATTTATAATAATTTTACGTATCAATGCTAGCTATTTACATAATTTTTTTGTTAAAAAATATTGTTTATATGGCTGTTGTTGAGAAAGTATCTTTACAGACACAGTCGATATTACTTATACAGTAAGTGCTAACATTATAATTTTGTTCAAGTGAAAATTGATATGTATATCTATATATATAAAAATGAATTGGTGTCTGTTTGTACGCGCCTAACTCGGCTGAATATCATCCGATTTGCATTGGGGTTTTTTTGTTGGGTTTGTATTAAACCAGGTAAACAGATAGCGGAGCCGAATTTTTCAAATTTTGGACGGTAAGTTTTAGAAATCGTTAAAACACAAAATTGCAGAACAAATATCGACAGATTATGACTTTGTTCTTTGTACAAGCATAACTTGGCTAAATATTATCCGATTTGCATGAGGATTTCTTTGTTGGATTTGTCTTGAACCAGGTAAACACACAAAGGGGCCGGTTTTTTTTTTTTTTTTTTTTTTTTTTTTTTTTTTTTTTAACGAGTTTCTTCTCCACATGTGCAAGTGACCCGTTCGTTATAGCTGCTCTACTGAAAAATGCTTTGCTATTATATTTGGATGTTCCCGGTCTACCACCACACAATTTACAACTCAAAGTCGGCTCTGTCATCATAATGCTGCGCAATCTGAACCAACCAAAACTATGCAATGGAACTAAGTTTACAGTCATCCAAGTAACAATAATCAAAGGCAAGTTCAAAGGCGAAGAAGTTCTCATTCCAAGAATTCCTTTGATACCAACCGACTTGCCATTCGAGTTTAAGCGGATTCAGTTTCAAGTTCGACCCGCATTTGCCATGACAATTAACAAATCGCAAGGCCAATCGTTACAAGTGTGTGGCCTTAATCTTGAATTCCCTTGCTTTTCACATATACAACTGTACGTGGCGTGTTCGCGTGTCGGAAAGCCATCTGCATTGTTAGTTTATGCACCGGACAACAAAACAAACAACGTTGTTTATCACAAAGCGTTGCAGTGACCTAATCATTTCTGTTTAAATAAAAGTAATTTTAATCAATTTAATATCAATTGTTTAATTCTTTCTTAAGAGAGGCTCGACTTTCGAAAGGGACAATTAGTCAATTTAAGGCAGAACGAAGTTCGCCGGGTCAGCATGGGGATTTTTTGTTGGGTTTGTATTAAACCAGGTAAACGAATAGCGGAGCCGAATTTTTCAATTTTTGAACGGTATTTTTTAAAAATCGTTAAAACAAAAAATTGCGGAACAAATATCACCAAGTAATGACTTTGTTCTTTTACTTGGCTAAATATTATCCGATTTGCATGAGGATTTTTTTTGTTGGATTAGTTTTGAACCAGGTAAACACACAACGGAGCCGGTTTTTTTTTTAATTTCAATTTTTTTTTCACTATCAAAAACAATAAAAATAAGCTAAAAAAATATAAATTGACAAAATTTTTCGATCTTTAATTCAAAAAAAATTAAATAAACGTAAAATTAGTTGAACCTCAATATAGTCCGTAAATTAATTTAACTTTTTAACTTTTAAATAGTATTTTGTTTGGTGACCAACACAGTGTATAAAGGTATCTACTAAGTTACCAAGTGCGAAGTGAAATTTAATGGATTAGTGTTAATTTTTTTTCTTTTTTTTTAAACATTGTGATAACTAAAATTGAGGCTTTAATTTTATCGATAACGAATTTTAATAAGGTATTTTGTGAACGACCTATTTGTGTGTAATGCAATTGGTATAGATGGTTATGCTAATGATATTGTCCCTGCAGGATTTTTCTATAAGTGTCATTATGCCGCCAATAAGACGATCAAACATTGGAGCGCGCAATAAAAACACGAGACGAGTGGCTATTCTGCGTGCGAATGCGAATCAAGAATCACAAGAGGAGATAGCCGATCATATGGAAGCAGATCGCGTAGGTGTCATTATGCCACCAATAAGGCAATCAAACATTGGAGCGCGCAATAAAAATACGAGACGAGTGGCTAATCTACGTGCGAATCAAATGGATGAACAGCATGCACATCGCAATGAACAAGTCCGTTTACGAATGACTAACATGCGTGACGCATTTTCACAAGAGGATATAGCCAATCATATGGAAGCAGATCGTGTAGCAAGAGCCACCCGTCGTACAAATGATGATCTAGATGAACGTAACTTTAATCGACGTAAAGAGCGAAGGACACGAGCGCCACCTTATAATTTAAATCGGGCTGCATTCAGATATGATTCCACACTAACGTACAATGATCTTCCGTGCGTTAATATTTGGCCATTGAATGTCGTCTGTCAGCATTGCAATGCATTGAAGTTCTCGGCGGAAACGCCTGGGTTGTGTTGTGCAGGAGGAAAAGTAAAATTACCTGTTTTGGCCCCGAAACCGCAGCCATTGCGATCACTTCTGTATAAAGATACAACGCAATCACGGCATTTCCTCGCGCACATTCAACAATACAACGGCTGCTTCCAAATGACTTCTTTTGGAGCCACTGTTATCCAAGAACGTGGTTACAATCCCACCTTTAAGGTAATGTCGTCAGAAGAACTTTAACATTATGTCCAGTGTGGATAAATTGTCACATTATCCTTCTACTATTCAGATCCAAGGACAAATCAACCATCGTGTGGGAGCTCTTTTGCCGCAATTGAACGAGCATCATAAGTTCCTTCAGATTTATTTTCTTGGAAATTCAAATGAGGAACTCGATCAGCGTTGTGCTATTGTTCGTGCTATGAAACCTGAGATCATCGAACAATTGCAACAACTCCTACACGAACGCAATGCGTTGGTTAAAGTATTCAAAAATGCATTGGAAGCGATGCCTTCTGATCATTATAAGATTATTATCAGCGCAGACAAAAGACCAAGTGGTACCCATGCACGACAATTTAATGCTCCAACAATTGACTAGGTAGCGGTGCTAATCGCTGGCGAAAATGTTCAATCACGCGACATAGTCCTCAAGCGAAGTGATAATGGACAGTTTCAACGCGTGATGGAGACCCACCGGTCATACGACACATTACAATATCCGCTTATGTTTTGGGAAGGCAATGATGGCTACCATTTTCAAATTAAAATGGTAAGCCCACTCTTCGGTTAGTTCCTCAGTTTTCCGACATATCTTTTTCATCAACTATTAATGGGATTATCTTTAAGGGCATGATACAAATAAAAAGTCAGCAGCATGAACTTCTACGCATATCGCTTCATGATTCGCCAGGATGTCGACAACCATCTGTTAAGATATCGCCGATTGTTTCAACAGTATTGCGTCGACATGTACGTTAAGATAGAAACAGAACGCCTAAATTTCATCCGATTAAATCAAAATAAATTGCGTTCGGAAGAATACATTAACTTAAGAGATGCCATACATTTGGATGGAGATGCAGCAGCAGCAAACATCGGCCGGTTGACTATTCTCCCAGCAACATATGTTGGAAGTCCGAGGCATATGCACGAATATGCGCAAGATGCAATGACATATGTGCGGCATTACGGACGCCCCGACTTATTCATAACATTCACCTGCAATCCAAAATGGCCAGAAATTACGCAACTCTTACTTTGCGGACAAACTTCGAGCGACCGCCACGACATCACTGCACGAGTTTTCAAACAAAAACTATTAATGATCATTGACTTCATCACGAAACACAATATTTTTGGACAGCCGCATTGTTGGATGTATTCGGTGGAATGGCAGAAGCGACCAGACCTGGTCGATTCAATCATTAGCACCGAAATACCCAGTAAAGAAGCCGACCCGGAATTGTGTGAAGTCGTAACTACGCAGATGATTCATGGGCCTTGCGGAAATCACAATCCAGATTCGCCTTGCATGGTCGCAAATAAATGTTCTAAGCGATATCCAAATCCCCTTCTGGCAGAGACAATCACTATCAGCGATGGATACCCATTGTATAGGCGGCGATCACCAGATGACAATGGCAGAACAGTCGCAATGAAAGTGAAAGGGAAAGATGTCTTGGTGGACAACACTTGAATTGTTCCATACTGTCCTCTTCTCTCTAAAGTATTTAAAACGCACATAAACGTTGAATACTGCAATTCGGTGAAGTCCATCAAGTACGTTTGCAAGTACGTCAATAAAGGAAGCGACATGGCGGTTTTTGGTCTTGAGTGTCCAGATAAGAATGACGAAGTGTCGTGCTATCAATTAGGGCGTTATGTGAGTTGCAATGAGGCAATTTGGAGAATATTTTCCTTTCCGATACACGAACGCCATCCAACCGTTCAACATTTGGCGGTTCACTTGGAGAATGGTCAGCGCGTATATTTCAGGGAAGAGAATGCAACTCAGCGAGCTGAACAGGCACCAGCAACAACGTTAACGAGTTTCTTCTCCACCTGCGCAAGTGACCCGTTCGCTAGAACGCTGCTCTACTCGGAAATGCCTCGCTATTATATTTGGAATGCGTCGTACAAAAAATTTCAACGTCGAAAACAAGGGCAAGCTGTTGCTGGATATGCGGATGTGTACTCCACTGATGCACTTGGTCGTATCTATACTGTTCATCCAAAAAATGACGACTGCTTCTATCTGCGATTGCTTTTGATCAATGTGCCTGGTCCAACTTCGTACGAGAACCTGCGGACTGTTGATGGTGTGCTGTGTGCCACATTTAGAGAAGCCTGTCAGCGGATGAATTTGCTTGCCAACGACAATCATTGGGACGCAACACTTGCCGATGCTAGAGTTTCTGCGCCTGCGACTCAAATTCGTACATTGTTTGCCATCATCATCTCGACATGTTTTCCATCGAACCCCCTCATATTGTGGGACAAGTACAAGGACAACATGGCTGACGATATTTTGCATCGAGTTCGAAGAACAACATCAAATCCCGAACTTCAAATGCACGATGAGATCCGCAACGAGGCGCTGATATTGATCGAAGACATGTGTATGCTCATGTGCAGCAACCTGTTGAGTAAACTGGGAATGCCAACCCCCAATCGCTCAATGAACGATGCATTTAATAGAGAATTGCAACGCGAGCGAGAATTCGATCAAGACGCTTTGACAGAAACAGTTCGCACCAATGTCCCACTGCTAAATCCCGAGCAAAAGAACGTGTACGACTCTTTGATGAAGGCGGTTGACGACGGTAACGGTGGCATATTCTTCCTGGATGCACCTGGTGGAACTGGCAAAACGTTTCTCCTTTCCTTGATTTTGGCTTCAATTCGGTCAAGATCCGACATCGCACTTGCGGTTGCCTCTTCTGGAATAGCGGCCACGTTGTTGGAAGGTGGTCGCACCGCACATTCAGCGTTAAAATTGCCACTGAATCTGCAGTTGAATGACGAACCAACATGCAATATTTCAAGAAATTCAGCTATGGCACAAGTGTTGAAAACTTGCAAAATTATCATCTGGGATGAATGCACAATGGCACACAAGCGAGCATTGGAGGCTCTTGATTGAACCATGAAAGATTTACGGAACAATGTGAGATGCTTTGGAGGAGCAATGATATTGCTAGCCGGTGATTTCCGTCAAATTTAACCAGTAATCCCGCGATCAACGCCTGCAGATGAACTCAACGCTTGCCTGAAATTATCTTAATTCTGGCGATACAAAAAGAAGCTGCGGTTGACGACGAACATGCGAGTTGCGTTGCAGAACGATCCATCAGCCGATGATTTTGCAAAACAACTGTTTACAATTGGAAATGGTCAAATTACCGTTGATGCTGCAACTGGCCTGATTTCGTTCCCGCTGAATTTTTGTGAATTCACATCATCGAAGGAAGAGCTCATCAGTAAAGTGTTCCCTAACATCGGTCACAATTATTTAAACCACGATTGGCTCAGTGAACGCGCGATATTAGCTGCGAAAAATAAGGACGTCGATGATTTGAATTTCATCATTCAAAATAAAATCGCATTCGTTTTAATCGGTGGATCGCATAATAAATGATGATGAAGCAACAAACTATCCAATTGAATTTTTGAATTCGTTGGATGTTCCTGGTCTACCACCACACAATTTGCAACTCAAAGTCGGCTCTGTCATCATAATGCTGCGAAATCTGAACCAACCAAAATTATGCAATGGAACTAGGTTGACAGTGAAGAAACTCATGAACAACGTCATCCAAGCAACAATAATCAAAGGCAAGCTCAAAGGCGAAGAAGTTCTCATTCCAAGAATTCCTATGATACAGAACGACTTGCCGTTCGAGTTAAAGCGGATTCAGTTTCCCATTCGAATCGCATTCGCCATGACAATTAACAAATCGCAAGGCCAATCGTTACAAGTGTGTGGCCTTAATCTTGAATTCCCTTGCTTTTCACATGGACAACTGTACGTGGCGTGTTCGCGTGTCGGACAGCCATCTGCATTGTTTGTTTATGCACCGGACAACAAAACAAACAACGTTGTTATCACAAAGCGTTGCAGTGCCCTAATAATTTCTGTTTAAATAAAAGTAATTTTAATCAATTTAATATCAATTGTTTAATTCTTTCTTAAGAGAGGCTCGACTTTGGAAAGGGACATTTAATCAATTTAAGGCGGAACGAAGTTCGCCGGGTCAGCTAGTATATGTATAAATGTTATTGTTATGAATCCACTCTCCTGTTCCAGGCCCTGAAGAAGATTTTAACCAGAATCGAAACGTCGGCAAATATTAAATAAACATCGACTAAAAAACAAAGACTGCATTTGGCTTTTATTATTATTAAACAATATCTAGCAGTCGGTAGCCTCCACCATTAACACCTCATGCCAGAGCACAAAATTACAATGGGAACTGGATTTTTCAACCAACTTTACCTTGACCACGGTCCCGACGTCTCAGCGATTTTCAAGCATTTCGCGAGCAATACATCGAAACTGAGCAACCTTTCAGCACGTAAGCAGTTTTTTTATCTTGTCGCAAGAATCAAATTTTCACTAAACATATTACCTCTGTTCGCGTACATTTTGTGCCAAAAAATGAAAACTGTCAAAATTTCTCAAATGAGAGAAAAATTTCTCTCACTTACCGAAAAGTACACGAACGCTTTTTGTGTAAAAACTTGAAAAACATTAAATTCGAATTTTTTGATTGGTTAGCTCTTCGCGGTAAGGGTCATCTGCAACAACAAATGTTTACGTCATTCGATTTTGACAGAGTTCAAGTTTTTACCAGATGAAATTTCAGTGGGCAAAAACTTGCAAATAAATGAAGGAAAGAATAAAACAGCTGTTATTTTCTTTCGTTCATCTTTCGTTCATCTCTCAGTACGCGAACGCTTTTTGTGTTAATGTAAACGTATGAAATCGAATGCAAACTGTTTGATTTGGGTACGCGAACAGAGGTATTAATATGAACGTTGCGTGTGCTTTTCAAAGCATATCTGAAAACTCACCATTTAACAACAAAATTAGCAACGCCGCGCCGTTACACACTTTAAGAGGAAATTGTTAAATTTTGAAATTAAAATAACTTTTTGGAAACTTGATATTCTTGTTAAAGAGACTAAAGAACTGGAACAACGTATCCTGTCACTACGACTTTCTGTAAGTGGAGTATTCTTTGACTCACAAAACATAAGATACTCCAACCAGCACAACGCGAGTACATTGAAGTTATCACGAAGATTGAGTAGTTTACGCGAAACGCAGTTGAAAGTTCATATCACAGCGAACACAGATAATTACATTCACAACGCTACAAATATACAAATACCGGATGATGTCAAACTTTTAATGGGCTTAGGACCTAAATTTGGGTTACCATTGAACAATGATGAAATTCCTGTGCATAGCATTATCGCAGATGTTGAACAGATTTTAATTGATCGTGTTGAAGCTTCTGAACGTAATAATATAAGATACAACACCACTAATTTACTGAGAAAAGCCATTACAAGCAATCATCATTCGCCGTTGGATAATTTCTTGCTGGAGAAAAGAAAAGCTTGTGCGAATTTCTTTAAAGAACATAAAGACATTCTTTGCGTTCGCTCGGATAAGGGTGCGAAGACTGTCTTCATGCATAAAACAGAATACATAGCGAAGGCTGAAGAAATGTTGAGTGATAACACCACCTGTCAAAAAATTTCTGACCCCACGGTCCGAATCAAAAAAGTTAACAATGCATTCGTTAAGAAATTATTTGATGGTGGCAAAATCGATACTGGTACTAAATATAAACTATCATCGCATCACGCCACACCACCACTTATGTACTTTTTGCCAAAACATCACAAACAAAATATGCCACTTCGTCCGATTTCAGCTGATTTGAACGGTCCAACTAGAAGTTTATCCGAGCACGCTGTAGGAATCCTTAACAAACTAACGAAGTCATCTTATCATATTAAAAATTCTTACGAATTCTGTGAGTTCATTAATAAGACGAAATTTGAAGATGGTGAAGAGATGGTTTCATTCGATGTAGTACCGTTGTTTACTAATGCACCAGTCAACAAAATCATCGATATCTTAGAAAAACGATGGGACGAAATCGCATGTCATACCAATCTTGATATGAATGAATTTATTGAAATGATAAAGATTTGTACTTCAAACAGTTATTTTTCATTTAACGGACAGTGCTACAAACAGGGCTACGGCACCCCAATGGGCGCTCCAATATCACCGATTCTAGTGGAGTTATTATTGGATGATATTTTGGACAAAATGCAAGCAATAATGGAAGAGCACTCCAAGAGAATTAAGATCTTGAAAAAATATGTTGATGATATTTTTTTGTTGCTTCCCAGAGATTCGATTGATGAAATTTTTTTTTTTATTCAATTGTATTGATGATAGAATTCAATTTACTGTCGAACGTGAATTTTCGAATAGTATTCCGTTTTTAGATATGACAGTATTCCGTGATGAAAAAGAAAAAACATTTTTTACAAAATGGTATCGGAAGCCTGTCTCATCAGGACGTTTGTTGAACTACAAATCAATACACCCAATGAACCAAAAAATAAGCACAGCGTACGGACTCATCGATCGTGTCAATCGCCTTAGTCACGCACGTTTCTCAAAGGACAACAAGAAGCTATTGATTGAAATGCTTGTAAAAAACGATTATCCATTAAGGCTTGTAAACCGTTTAATCAACCGTTATAACATACGAAACAATTCGCAATCACGATCACTTACAATAATAGCAGCTACTGATAACAACATTATAAGTCGACACTCCTTACAGTTCGTTCCAAACGTATCACAATCTATTGCAAGATCCATCACCAAAACTTGTGACAACGTTCGTATTTCTTTCAAAAATTCGAACAATGTAGGCCGACTTTATTCGAAGTTAAAACAAAAGCAGCTCGTCGGTGACTTGGTAAATGTTGTATATCGTGTACCATGCAATGGCTGTAATAAATGTTACATTGGTACTACTTCGCAAAAAGTAAAAGAACGCATGAATCAACATGAATCAGACGTCACAAACAATCGGATAGCAAGGAGTGCCCTGGCCAAGCATGCTGCCACTTACAAACATAATTTCAATTTTGAAAAGGTTCAAATACTCGAACGTGAAAAATTCTACCGAAAACGTATGATTTTAGAAGAAATACACATAAAAGCTTGTAAAAATTGTGTAAATTCTAAAAGTGTAGAATCAAAAAATGTTAGTGATATTTATATGAACCTTTTTAAAAAACTTTCATAATTGTCTTAAAATATCTTAAAATATCCAAAATATTTAAAGTACCTATCTGTTTGTAAAATTTGAACCACCCTGTATACGATCCACTAACTGAAGCTTGTCAATTTCATGGAAAAGTTTGACATTTCCTTCATTTCCTTCACTTCAAATAATTGTTTACGTTTTGCTGATTAAGTTTGCTTAAGATTTTCGCCTTTTTATTTATTAATTTATAATAATTTTACGTATCAATGCTAGCTATTTACATAATTTTTTTGTTAAAAAATATTGTTTATATGGCTGTTGTTGAGAAAGTATCTTTACAGACACAGTCGATATTACTTATACAGTAAGTGCTAACATTATAATTTTGTTCAAGTGAAAATTGATATGTATATATATGTATAAATGTTATTGTTATGAATCCACTCTCCTGTTCCAGGCCCTGAAGAAGATTCTAACCAGAATCGAAACGTCGGCAAATATTAAATAAACATCGACTAAAAAACAAAGACTGCATTTGGCTTTTATTATTATTAAATACTAAACAAAGTTTGAGTGAATTCGATGCAACCGTTGACAACTTATGGCCATTTGAAAAAAAAGCCGTTAAGAGCAGATCTCCGTTATTTGCATTTTTAGCCAAAAACTAAAAACGCAGTTCTCTTAAAAACACTAAAAGAATATAACACACAAAGTTTAATCAAAATCGTTGGAGCCATTTTCGAGAAAATTAGAAAAAACCAAAAAAAGTTGGCTAAAACTCAACGGCTCGTTGTATGGAAGCCACCGTTTAGAAAGGCTTCAGTGAAATTTTTACTAAACCATCCTATAGAACACTATTAAAAACTGTGTCAAACAAAGTTTTAGTTGATTCAATCAAGCCGTTGTGAACTTATGGCTATTTGAAAAAAAGCCGTTAAAACCTGATTTTCGTTACGACCATTTGAGGCAAAAACAAAAAACGCAGTTTTGTTAGAAATGCTTAAAGTAAGCTAAATTATAAATTTAATCAAAATCGTTGGAGCCGTTTTCGAGAAAATCCAAATTGAAAAAAACCGTTACTTGAAAGGTACCAGTTTGAGCCGGGCTAAAACAAAATAAAAAAAACCTCGACGACGGTTTTTCTTTAAACTGCTATATACCAAGTTTGAAGAAAATCCGTCAAGCCGTTTAGGCTGTAGCATGACGTGAAAAAGCGCACATCCGCACATCCGCACAGACGCACAGACGCACAGACAGACCGACGGACGGTAAGGCGAAAACCACTTTTTTGGGCTTCTCTATCATCGTAATGTCATGTTTGATTAAAACCTCGATTTTTTTTTTTCTGCACGAAACCAATACTTGCCCTATAGAGCAAGTAAAAATAAAAAATAAAAAAGGTGATAACTTCGGTGTTAGGTATTTTGGTTGCTTCCAATGTACTGCTATTAAATTTGTCTAAATGAAGAGAGCTATTTATTTTGATAAAAATTGATGGAATAATCTTAATTTGATCCCAAAACATAGTTGATTTGGTTTTGTAAATGATATCGTTAATTTTTATTTCACATTCTTCATAATGCAAAAGCAGGGTTCCGGATATAAATTTGTCATTGATTCCGCATGTTGAAGTCATCTTCGTTGTGGGAGAATTAATTAAAAGTTGGGTGATACTACTTTTCATACTTGTCTCAATGACGTCACAGGTTGCTTCTTTGTGCTGAATAATTTTTGGAATGCATCTTTCTGAAGTCAGGTTCTTCAGCTCTTCTTTTGGGCAGTAAAACGTTTGTTCAATGGATGAGCAAAGCTTGTTCATATATTGAATGAAATTATTGTTCATAATGGCGTGGGAATAATTGAGATTTATATTAAGGGTTTCATTTATAGGGAGTTTTATCAAATGGTATAGGTTGAAAGGTTGTTGGAGAAGGATGGGTAATTTTATACCAAAAATTATGTTTGTATGATTATAATAAGCTTGTAAAGACAGAAATTCATAAAGTTGTTCATCAGAAGAAATTTTAATTTTTTGTGAATTAATATGTTCGTGTATCAGATCAAAGTTCATCCGGATTTAATATTTGTTTGGATATTACATCGACCTTAGCTAAATTTATTGATTCAATTATTTCTTGCAAATGGTTTGTAAGAATTTCAATATATAATATAATTAATCTGATATATGTATTGTATATATTGAAATTTGTCTTCTTCAGTTCGAATTTTCTGAGATGTCGTTAGTTGATATTTGTTCAAATAATCTTCCAAATCCTTCTGCTGGTTATTTATATGATTAGTAAGGTTAGCAAATCTTTGAATCATTTTATCATTAATTTGTACTTGTTTTGTTAGTTCTTTATTCATGTCATGTTCGTTAAGTTTGAAGTTTTGTATGTCTTTGTTTATTTGTTCTGCGTCTTGATAGTCCATATTGCCGGTTATTGTCTTAATCACGGAACCCAATCCATTGATTAACCCTCTCTTGCTTCGGTATCGCGGGAGCAGAGACAACAACTTAGTTTGTAGGTCCTAAATTCGTATTTTTATTTATGAGTTCTACGGATGTCTCAATGTTCTTAAAATTTTCTTCGTAAGCGGTTAAATTGACAATATGGATAAGTTTAATATGTGATTCAATTATTCGACTCGGACATAATTTCATGGGGAGGAGGCCTTGGTTCTTGGATAGGTCTTGTATGTCCATCCGTTGACTCGTGACCTGAGTTAACCTGAAATTTTCGTTTTTTTATTAATTTATTTTTGTGGGCTTTTCTATCTTTTCTTGTTAGTGTATGCGTATTTAAAACTGTTTTGATAGTAACATCTTCGATGTTTTCATGATATTGAGGGTTTGTATATTCTGGGTTAATAAAATTTGCAAAAGCACCGGTATCTATTAAGAATTTTAAATGTTTACCATAAGGTGAAGCTATATTAATGTATGGTAATTGGTTATTTCCATGATTATTTAATTCTAAGAAACCGTATTGTTTTCCAAGGCTTTTATAGGAAAATTTGAATCATCTATTTCGTTTATAATTTCTGATTTAATTTCCTGATTTTGTATATTAGAGTCGCATTGATAACTAATATTATCCTCATATCGTTCAACATAATAATCTAAATTTGGTTCATAATTGGTATATAGTTATTGGAATATTGGTAATGATCGTCAATATTTGTTTCTGAGTCATAATCGACGTTATGTACTTCCTTTATAGAATATCTGGGTATAGGGTTTGTTTGAGAAAAATTTCTCTGGTAAGGATAGTTTTGTATAGGAGTTGGGAGTGTTCGAGCTTGACCGCTTCCGACTTCCATTGGGGAAGGACGGGGTTGTGGTTTATTGAAATATGGTTTAGGGGTAAAATTATTTTGAAATTGATTAAATGGTTTAGGAAAAAAGATATTATTTGATGGAACAAAAGATCTGTTATTTAGTTGTTGTTGTTGGGGAAATTGCAACTTTGGAATAGTTTGTTGAATTGGTCTGTATTGAAAGTTTTGAGGGCGATGCTTTGGAAAATAGTTAAACCTAGACTGCATTGGTTTATTAGGGCCGGAAAATAGGAAGTTAGAACTTGTTGAAGGCTTAAAAAGAGCAGAATTTTGGTTATTATTACTTGGAATGAGTGCTTTACCTTGATTTGAAGAATATTTTATATAGAATGTGTTTTGTTCTTGGACACAATAATTTAGGGCTTCTGTTAGCGTTTTAGGCTTCATCGCACGAATTGTTGAACCCAATGGTTCTTTAAGTCCAATAAGAAAAGTGTTCAGACACATAGCAGTATAAAGTGATTGTTTTGCAGAAATAACGGATGGTAATATCTCGTGAATTTGAATATGATTAACCATATTCGAAAGAATCTCTATTATTTTTGCGTAAAATTGTTCAATAGTTTCTGTTGTTTGTCTAAGACCGTGAAGGTCTCTTATCAAGGACGTTTCACTTCGTTTGTCAGCATAATGTAGAATCAGATTTGTCTTCATACTTTCCCAGCTGGTTGAAGTGCCATACAATCGTTGGCATCGCCAACAATTTTATTTCGTATAGCTCTAAGTATGATGTTCGCATATGATGTGCCATCAAGTTGAGGAATTAGCCGCAATATTTCTTCAACATTTTTTATGAAGTCATATAATGACCTTGGGTTGCCATCATAGTGGGGCAGGTCTTTAATAGCATCCGGTATAAGGAGGTTATTAAATATATTGTTTAAATCTAGAGTATTTGAAGTTGAATTGTTGGTTGGTGCATTGGAGGTAGAGTTGTTAGGAGGTGGGGTGTTATTAACAGTTGGTAAAGTGTGGTTAGTCATTGTGGCAGAACAACCTGGAAGATTTTCAGTTTCAGAAATTTCAATTTTAATTTTTTTTTTTTTTTTTTGTAATCTAAACTTTATAAATTTTTGTTTTTCTTTAGGCTTAAAGTTATTTAGTTATTTTATTAATATTATATATTTTTTTCTTTTTTGTTTTTTTTTTTTTTAAAGGAACTTGTGGGAATTGGTACCGAAATGAACAATACTCAAACAAGATACATGACTCACATTAAAATCATCCAGTAGAACATAGTTTCTGTTGTCTTCTTGTGGTTTCTTGTTGTTGAAAAGGATCCTTCGCTTGGTGAAAGTATTAAGTATCACATAAGTTCTTTGTTTCCTTTTTTTCCACAGTACAGTTAACCAGTGTCTTTAAATTTTCTTTTATTGACGATTAACAGCAGTGTTCCCGATTTTACACAATAAACTGTTGTGTTTTTCTATTATTGTACACTACCAGCTATATTATTTTTCGATTTTACACAATAAACCGTTGTGTTTTCTATAGTACACGATTAACTGTATTGTTTTTCGAAGTTTACACAATAAACCGTTGTGTTTAATTTTCTTTGAAAAAAAAAGAAATCCTACCGACTGCGCCAGTTAAGTTAATAGACGAGCGGAGCCTTTAAAAAAATACAACTTTATTCATTTACTTCTTATGACCAACTGCAACACACATTTTATTCATAGCTTAGAGCATAATTACAAAGTATAGATAGATATATTTATTATAAGGTGTGAGAACGGAAATGCAGAAGGCTTCTCATACCTGAATCTAAATGGTTTTAATTTACAATTTCAGAATAAGCAAATATGTGCTGATAAGCAATTTACAATAATGTTTGAAAGGGAAAAAAGAGTATTAATGTAAGCCAACTATGTGCTGATAAAATGCTATATTATGTATGTTAAATGGTACATGTTATGTACTTGTATATGGTTATGGATATTCATAACTCCTCCCGCCTATGTAAGAAGTGACGGCCATCATAATGTTACATTATCATTCGGAGCTTCTTGGTCCATTGCTTCCTCTTCAGGGTTATTGCTTTGATGACGTCTAAGGTATAGTATGGTTGTGATTAAGATAAAGATGATATTGATGTAAATCAAAAACTCTGGTCTGTGGTCTCGCATATCTTTGGCCAAGGTGATAACTTCGGTGTTAGGTATTTTGGTTGCTTCCAATGTACTGCTATTAAATTTGTCTAAATGAAGAGAGCTATTAATTTTGATAAAAATTGATGGAATAATCTTAATTTGATCCCAAAACATAGTTGATTTGGTTTTGTAAATGATATCGTTAATTTTTATTTCACATTCTTCATAATGCAAAAGCAGGGTTCCGGATATAAATTTGTGGGAGAATTAATTAAAAGTTGGGTGATACTACTTTTCATACTTGTCTCAATGACGTCACAGGTTGCTTCTTTGTGCTGAATAATTTTTGGAATGCATCTTTCTGAAGTCAGGTTCTTCAGCTCTTCTTTTGGGCAGTAAAACGTTTGTTCAATGGATGAGCAAAGCTTGTTCATATATTGAATGAAATTATTGTTCATAATGGCGTGGGAATAATTGAGATTTATATTAAGGGTTTCATTTATAGGGAGTTTTATCAAATGGTATAGGTTGAAAGGTTGTTGGAGAAGGATGGGTAATTTTATACTAAAAATTATGTTTGTATGATTATAATAAGCTTGTAAAGACAGAATTCATAAAGTTGTTCATCAGAAGAAATTTTAATTTTTTGTGAATTAATATGTTCGTGTATCAGATCAAAGTTCATCCGGATTTAATATTTGTTTGGATATTACATCGACCTTAGCTAAATTTATTGATTCAATTATTTCTTGCAAATGGTTTGTAAGAATTTCAATATATAATATAATTAATCTGATATATGTATTGTATATATTGAAATTTGTCTTCTTCAGTTCGAATTTTCTGAGATGTCGTTAGTTGATATTTGTTCAAATAATCTTCCAAATCCTTCTACTGGTTATTTATATGATTAGTAAGGTTAGCAAATCTTTGAATCATTTTATCATTAATTTGTACTTGTTTTGTTAGTTCTTTATTCATGTCATGTTCGTTAAGTTTGAAGTTTTGTATGTCTTTGTTTATTTGTTCTGCGTCTTGATAGTCCATATTGCCGGTTATTGTCTTAATCACGGAACCCAATCCATTGATTAACCCTCTCTTGCTTCGGTATCGCGGGAGCAGAGACAACAACTTAGTTTGTAGGTCCTAAATTCGTATTTTTATTTATGAGTTCTACGGATGTCTCAATGTTCTTAATATTTTCTTCGTAAGCGGTTAAATTGACAATATGGATAAGTTTAATATGTGATTCAATTATTCGACTCGGACATAATTTCATGGGGAGGAGGCCTTGGTTCTTGGATAGGTCTTGTATGTCCATCCGTTGACTCGTGACCTGAGTTAACCTGAAATTTTCGTTTTTTTATTAATTTATTTTTGTGGGCTTTTCTATCTTTTTTTGTTAGTGTATGCGTATTTAAAACTGTTTTGATAGTAACATCTTCGATGTTTTCATGATATTGAGGGTTTGTATATTCTGGGTTAATAAAATTTGCAAAAGCACCGGTATCTATTAAGAATTTTAAATGTTTACCATAAGGTGAAGCTATATTAATGTATGGTAATTGGTTATTTCCATGATTATTTAATTCTAAGAAACCGTATTGTTTTCCAAGGCTTTTATAGGAAAATTTGAATCATCTATTTCGTTTATAATTTCTGATTTAATTTCCTGATTTTGTATATTAGAGTCGCATTGATAACTAATATTATCCTCATATCGTTCAACATAATAATCTAAATTTGGTTCATAATTGGTATATAGTTATTGGAATATTGGTAATGATCGTCAATATTTGTTTCTGAGTCATAATCGACGTTATGTACTTCCTTTATAGAATATCTGGGTATAGGGTTTGTTTGAGAAAAATTTCTCTGGTAAGGATAGTTTTGTATAGGAGTTGGGAGTGTTCGAGCTTGACCGCTTCCGACTTCCATTGGGGAAGGACGGGGTTGTGGTTTATTGAAATATGGTTTAGGGGTAAAATTATTTTGAAATTGATTAAATGGTTTAGGAAAAAAGATATTATTTGATGGAACAAAAGATCTGTTATTTAGTTGTTGTTGTTGGGGAAATTGTAACTTTGGAATAGTTTGTTGAATTGGTCTGTATTGAAAGTTTTGAGGGCGATGCTTTGGAAAATAGTTAAACCTAGACTGCATTGGTTTATTAGGGCCGGAAAATAGGAAGTTAGAACTTGTTGAAGGCTTAAAAAGAGCAGAATTTTGGTTATTATTACTTTGAATGAGTGCTTTACCTTGATTTGAAGAATATTTCATATAGAATGTGTTTTGTTCTTGGACACAATAATTTAGGGCTTCTGTTAGCGTTTTAGGCTTCATCGCACGAATTGTTGAACCCAATGGTTCTTTAAGTCCAATAAGAAAAGTGTTCAGACACATAGCAGTATAAAGTGATTGTTTTGCAGAAATAACGGATGGTAATATCTCGTGAATTTGAATATGATTAACCATATTCGAAAGAATCTCTATTATTTTTGCGTAAAATTGTTCAATAGTTTCTGTTGTTTGTCTAAGACCGTGAAGGTCTCTTATCAAGGACGTTTCACTTCGTTTGTCAGCATAATGTAGAATCAGATTTGTCTTCATACTTTCCCAGCTGGTTGAAGTGCCATACAATCGTTGGCATCGCCAACAATTTTATTTCGTCTAGCTCTAAGTATGATGTTCGCATATGATGTGCCATCAAGTTGAGGAATTAGCCGCAATATTTCTTCAACATTTTT
This sequence comes from Platycheirus albimanus, assembly GCA_916050605.2. NCBI lineage: Eukaryota > Metazoa > Arthropoda > Insecta > Diptera > Syrphidae > Platycheirus > Platycheirus albimanus. The sequence goes on along the minus strand of OU696696.1, from coordinate 164,319,036 downwards.
TATGAAGTCATATAATGACCTTGGGTTGCCATCATAGTGGGGCAGGTCTTTAATAGCATCCGGTATAAGGAGGTTATTAAATATATTGTTTAAATCTAGAGTATTTGAAGTTGAATTGTTGGTTGGTGCATTGGAGGTAGAGTTGTTAGGAGGTGGGGTGTTATTAACAGTTGGTAAAGTGTGGTTAGTCATTGTGGCAGAACAACCTGGAAGATTTTAAGTTTCAGAAATTTCAATTTTTATTTTTTTTTTTTTTTTTAATCTAAACTTTATAAATTTTTGTTTTTCTTTAGGCTTAAAGTTATTTAGTTATTTTATTAATATTATATATTTTTTTCTTTTTTGTTTTTTTTTTTTAAAAGGAACTTGTGGCAATTGGTACCGAAATGAACAATACTCAAACAAGATACATGACTCACATTAAAATCATCCAGTAGAACATAGTTTCTGTTGTCTTCTTGTGGTTTCTTGTTGTTGAAAAGGATCCTTCGCTTGGTGAAAGTATTAAGTATCACATAAGTTCTTTGTTTCCTTTTTTTCCACAGTACAGTTAACCAGTGTCTTTAAATTTTCTTTTATTGACGATTAACAGCAGTGTTCCCGATTTTACACAATAAACTGTTGTGTTTTTCTATTATTGTACACTACCAGCTATATTATTTTTCGATTTTACACAATAAACCGTTGTGTTTTCTATAGTACACGATTAACTGTATTGTTTTTCGAAGTTTACACAATAAACCGTTGTGTTTAATTTTCTTTGAACAAAAAAGAAATCCTACCGACTGCGCCAGTTAAGTTAATAGACGAGCGGAGCCTTTAAAAAAATACAACTTTATTCATTTACTTCTTATGACCAACTGCAACACACATTTTATTCATAGCTTAGAGCATAATTACAAAGTATAGATAGATACATTTATTATAAGGTGTGAGAACGGAAATGCAGAAGGCTTCTCATACCTGAATCTAAATGGTTTTAATTTACAATTTCAGAATAAGCAAATAATATGTGCTGATAAGCAATTTACAATTATGTTTGAAAGGAAAGAAAAATATTAAAAGAAGGCTTCTCACACTTGAATCTAAATGGTTTTAATTTACAATTTCAGAATAAGCAAATATGTGCTGATAAGCAATTTACAATAATGTTTGAAAGGGAAAAAAGAATATTAATGTAAACCAACTATGTGCTGATAAAATGCTATATTATGCATGTTAAATGGTACATGTTATGTACGTGTATATGGTTATGGATATTCATAACTCCTCCCGCCTATGTAAGAAGTGACGGCCATGATAATGTTACATTATCATTCGGAGCTTCTTGGTCCATTGCTTCCTCTTCAGGGTTATTGCTTTGATGACGTCTAAGGTATGGTATGGTTGTGATTAAGATAAAGATGATATTGATGTAAATCAAAAACTCTGGTCTGTGGTCTCGCATATCTTTGGCCAAGGTGATAACTTCGGTGTTAGGTATTTTGGTTGCTTCCAATGTACTGCTATTAAATTTGTCTAAATGAAGAGAGCTATTAATTTTGATAAAAATTGATGGAATAATCTTAATTTGATCCCAAAACATAGTTGATTTGGTTTTGTAAATGATATCGTTAATTTTTATTTCACATTCTTCATAATGCAAAAGCAGGGTTCCGGATATATGTAAATTTGTCATTGATTCCGCATGTTGAAGTCATCTTCGTTGTGGGAGAATTAATTAAAAGTATGAATCCTTCCTCTGGTTGGGTGATACTACTTTTCATACTTGTCTCAATGACGTCACAGGTTGCTTCTTTGTGCTGAATAATTTTTGGAATGCATCTTTCTGAAGTCAGGTTCTTCAGCTCTTCTTTTGGGCAGTAAAACGTTTGTTCAATGGATGAGCAAAGCTTGTTCATATATTGAATGAAATTATTGTTCATAATGGCGTGGGAATAATTGAGATTTATATTAAGGGTTTCATTTATAGGGAGTTTTATCAAATGGTATAGGTTGAAAGGTTGTTGGAGAAGGATGGGTAATTTTATACTAAAAATTATGTTTGTATGATTATAATAAGCTTGTAAAGACAGAATTCATAAAGTTGTTCATCAGAAGAAATTTTAATTTTTTGTGAATTAATATGTTCGTGTATCAGATCAAAGTTCATCCGGATTTAATATTTGTTTGGATATTACATCGACCTTAGCTAAATTTATTGATTCAATTATTTCTTGCAAATGGTTTGTAAGAATTTCAATATATAATATAATTAATCTGATATATGTATTGTATATATTGAAATTTGTCTTCTTCAGTTCGAATTTTCTGAGATGTCGTTAGTTGATATTTGTTCAAATAATCTTCCAAATCCTTCTACTGGTTATTTATATGATTAGTAAGGTTAGCAAATCTTTGAATCATTTTATCATTAATTTGTACTTGTTTTGTTAGTTCTTTATTCATGTCATGTTCGTTAAGTTTGAAGTTTTGTATGTCTTTGTTTATTTGTTCTGCGTCTTGATAGTCCATATTGCCGGTTATTGTCTTAATCACGGAACCCAATCCATTGATTAACCCTCTCTTGCTTCGGTATCGCGGGAGCAGAGACAACAACTTAGTTTGTAGGTCCTAAATTCGTATTTTTATTTATGAGTTCTACGGATGTCTCAATGTTCTTAATATTTTCTTCGTAAGCGGTTAAATTGACAATATGGATAAGTTTAATATGTGATTCAATTATTCGACTCGGACATAATTTCATGGGGAGGAGGCCTTGGTTCTTGGATAGGTCTTGTATGTCCATCCGTTGACTCGTGACCTGAGTTAACCTGAAATTTTCGTTTTTTTATTAATTTATTTTTGTGGGCTTTTCTATCTTTTTTTGTTAGTGTATGCGTATTTAAAACTGTTTTGATAGTAACATCTTCGATGTTTTCATGATATTGAGGGTTTGTATATTCTGGGTTAATAAAATTTGCAAAAGCACCGGTATCTATTAAGAATTTTAAATGTTTACCATAAGGTGAAGCTATATTAATGTATGGTAATTGGTTATTTCCATGATTATTTAATTCTAAGAAACCGTATTGTTTTCCAAGGCTTTTATAGGAAAATTTGAATCATCTATTTCGTTTATAATTTCTGATTTAATTTCCTGATTTTGTATATTAGAGTCGCATTGATAACTAATATTATCCTCATATCGTTCAACATAATAATCTAAATTTGGTTCATAATTGGTATATAGTTATTGGAATATTGGTAATGATCGTCAATATTTGTTTCTGAGTCATAATCGACGTTATGTACTTCCTTTATAGAATATCTGGGTATAGGGTTTGTTTGAGAAAAATTTCTCTGGTAAGGATAGTTTTGTATAGGAGTTGGGAGTGTTCGAGCTTGACCGCTTCCGACTTCCATTGGGGAAGGACGGGGTTGTGGTTTATTGAAATATGGTTTAGGGGTAAAATTATTTTGAAATTGATTAAATGGTTTAGGAAAAAAGATATTATTTGATGGAACAAAAGATCTGTTATTTAGTTGTTGTTGTTGGGGAAATTGTAACTTTGGAATAGTTTGTTGAATTGGTCTGTATTGAAAGTTTTGAGGGCGATGCTTTGGAAAATAGTTAGACCTAGACTGCATTGGTTTATTAGGGCCGGAAAATAGGAAGTTAGAACTTGTTGAAGGCTTAAAAAGAGCAGAATTTTGGTTATTATTACTTTGAATGAGTGCTTTACCTTGATTTGAAGAATATTTCATATAGAATGTGTTTTGTTCTTGGAAACAATAATTTAGGGCTTCTGTTAGCGTTTTAGGCTTCATCGCACGAATTGTTGAACCCAATGGTTCTTTAAGTCCAATAAGAAAAGTGTTTAGACACATAGCAGTATAAAGTGATTGTTTTGCAGAAATAACGGATGGTAATATCTCGTGAATTTGAATATGATTAACCATATTCGAAAGAATCTCTATTATTTTTGCGTAAAATTGTTCAATAGTTTCTGTTGTTTGTCTAAGGTCTCTTATCAAGGACGTTTCACTTCGTTTGTCAGCATAATGTAGAATCAGATTTGTCTTCATACTTTCCCAGCTGGTGGAAGTGATATACAATCGTTGGCATCGCCAACAATTTTATTTCGTATAGCTCTAAGTATGATGTTCGCATATGATGTGCCATCAAGTTGGAATTAGCCGCAATATTTCTTCAACATTTTTTATGAAGTCATATAATGACCTTGGGTTGCCATCATAGTGGGCAGGTCTTTAATAGCATCCGGTATAAGGAGGTTATTAAATATATTGTTTAAATCTAGAGTATTCGAAGTTGAATTGTTGGTTGGTGCATTGGAGGTAGAGTTGTTAGGAGGTGGGGTGTTATTAACAGTTGGTAAAGTGTGGTTAGTCATTGTGGCAGAACAACCTGGAAGATTTTCAGTTTCAGAAATTTCAATTTTTTTTTTTTTTAATCTAAACTTTATAAATTTTTGTTTTTCTTTAGGCTTAAAGTTATTTAGTTATTTTATTAATATTATATATTTTTTTTTTTTTTTTTTTTTTTTAAAGGATCTTGTGGCAATTGGTACCGAAATGAACAATACTCAAACAAGATACAAGACTCACATTAAAATCATCCAGTAGAACATAGTTTCTGTTGTCTTCTTGTGGTTTCTTCTTGTTGAAAAGGCTCCTTCGCTTGGTGAAAGTAACGGGTGATTTTTTAAGAGGTTTAGAACTTTAAAAAAAAAAAACACAAAAAATTCGAAAAAATGAATGAAATATTTATTTGATTCGATAGTTTGAACCTTGCAATTTAATGTTTAAAGATAATTTCATGCAAATGTTGACCGCGGCTGCGTCTCAGGTAGCCCATCCGCTGAGTCCAATTTTGGCATACTCTTTCACACATATCGGCCGGTATCTCACGAATGAATGCATGGATGTTGGCTTCCAGTGCGTCAATCGAAGCGGGCTTGTCCCTATAGGCATTAGCCTTGACATACCCCCACAAAAAATAGTCTAATGGTGTCAAATCGCACGATCTAGGCGGCCAATTGACCGGCCCGAAACGTGAAATTAACTGTTCACCACACTCGCCTCGCAATTGCGCCATTGTTTCGCGTGCTGTGTGGCATGTGGCACCGTCTTGTTGAAACCACATGTCATGCAAGTCAAGAACTTCCATTTCGGGCAAAAAAAAGTTTGTTATCATCGCTCGGTAGCGTTCACTATTGACAGTAACGCTGCGATTCGCATCATCTTTGAAGAAATATGGCCCAATAATGCCGCCGGCCCCTAAACCGCACCAAACAGTGGCTTTTTCGGGATGCATTGGTAGCTGTTGCAATGCTTCTGGCTGATCTTCACTCCAAATGCGGCAATTTTGCTTATTTACGTACCCATTCAACTAAAAATGAGCCTCATCGCTGAACACAATTTTTCGATAAAAAAGCGGAAATGAACATTTCGAACCGAGCACGAATTTTGATAGTAAAATTCAATAATTTGCAAGCGTTGTTCATTTGTAAGACGATCCATGGTTAAATTGCAAACCAAACTGAAGCTGTTTGACAGTGACACAAGGTACTAAACACACGTCAGCTGTCAAAACCAGTGTTGCCAAAACCAAACCAGCTAAAAAATCACCCGTTATTAAGTATCACGTAAGTTCTTTGTTTCCTTTTTTTCCACAGTACAGTTAACCAGTGTCTTTAAATTTTCTTTTATTGACGATTAACAGCAGTGTTCCCGATTTTACACAATAAACCGTTGTGTTTTTCTATTATTGTACACTACCAGCTATATTATTTTTCGATTTTACACAATAAACCGTTGTGTTTTCTATAGTACACGATTAACTGTATTGTTTTTCGAAGTTTACACAATAAATCGTTGTGTTTAATTTTCTTTGAAAAAAAAGAAATCCTACCGACTGCGCCAGTTAAGTTAATAGACGAGCGGAGCCTTTAAAAAAATACAACTTTATTCATTTACTTCTTATGACCAACTGCAACACACATTTTATTCATAGCTTAGAGCATAATTACAAAGTATAGATAGATACATTTATTATAAGGTGTGAGAACGGAAATGCAGAAGGCTTCTCATACCTGAATCTAAATGGTTTTAATTTACAATTTGAGAACAAGCAAATAATATGTGCTGATAAGCAATTTACAATAATGTTTGAAAGGAAAGAAAAATATTAAAAGAAGGCTTCTCACACTTGAATCTAAATGGTTTTAATTTACAATTTCAGAATAAGCAAATATGTGCTGATAAGCAATTTACAATAATGTTTGAAATTGAAAAAAGAATATTAATGTAAACCAACTATGTGCTGATAAAATGCTATATTATATAACGAAACCCTCTGGGGTTCAAAAAAATATATTTTATATTCTTCTCCTTCGACTAGGAGGCAAATGAAACACGACAACGAGTTTTAATTTTAATTGCCTTTATTCAACGGAGCAGAGTTTTAGAGCGACTTAAAGCTAACTTACATTTTCATATGATACCTATGGTGCCGAGAATAAATATATCAGGATTGATCGTGATATGCTGGCTCATCAATTTGATGGTAGCATCTTATCTTTGTTTGGAAGAGATCTTGTTTTAGGTCTCGATTGTGGTATCTATGTTTGGAACAAATTCCCAGCATATTCAAAGTGCTGACTTGGGAATTTGTATAGAGATAAGATTTGGAGTGTTTATGGTTGGAGTCTGTTCTAGGGGTACCTTTATAACTCCCCCCGCCTTAGTTTGAAGACTCTCCTGAGACTTCATATTTTCAGTTTCGATCATAGGTATATTTATGTTATCATATTTTATATTTTCGGCACATATAATCTTATTTATATTTTTAATTTTCTTATTTCTATGTTTCAAAATGAAATAGCAAATAGCTATTATAATACATATAATTATTATAGTTAAAAAAGTAATTTAATTACGATTATTCTTATATTCTATCAATTTAATTTTATTTTGATGCCCAATATATTGTTTGATTAGGTTTTTTATAATTATTTCTGAGTCAACAAGTCTCATATTTAAATTTGGACTTATTATGGTTTTATGATCAAAAGTTTTTATATTATTACTATAAACTTTATTATTTAACGTTACGGTACACTTATTAAAATTGACAATAAAATGTTTATAAAAATGGTAAGTTTTCTCATTGCAATTATGTTGAATTTGAGTTTTGGAATTTATGACAAGTAAAAGTCCTTTATTAATTTCTTCTACATAGTTTTTTGTTTTATAAGGAATAGTTTTTCATGGAGAACATTCTATCGGTTTCTTTAAGTTTTTCAAATATTTGTTTATAGGGTATATTTTGTTTTTATATTTCACAATTTTTTGCTCTTCTATATTTTGAATTATGGTATTGTTTTTGAAAGGTATTAATCTTAGATGGTAATTTGGACATTCTTTATTCAAAAATATGGGAACACTTATAATAATGATGCTTATGTTCGTATGCTTTTTGCATACAATTTATGTTATGACTAAGGACGAAACTTTCTTGGTTTGTACTTAATTGCGAACAAAATATTCTAAAGAACACGCCTTTGACATTTTCTGGCGAAAATTCGATAGGCTTAACTAGCTCAAAATTGTATTTTACATTAATTCTATCCATTAATTCACACAGTTTTATGTAATATGTTTCTAAGCAATAATTTCTTAAACTTACGCCTGTTGATAAATAACGGGTGATTTTTTAAGAGGTTTAGAACTTTTTTTTTTTTTAAAACACAAAAAATTCGAAAAAATTAATGTAATATTTATTTGAATCGATAGTTTGAACCTTGCAATTTAATGTTTAAAGATAATTTCATGCAAATGTTGACCGCGGCTGCGTCTCAGGTAGCCCATCCGCTGAGTTCAATTTTGGCATACTCTTTCACACATATCGGCCGGTATCTCACGAATGAATGCATGGATGTTGGCTTCCAGTGCGTCAATCGAAGCGGGCTTGTCCCTATAGACATTAGCCTTGACATACCCCCACAAAAAATAGTCTAATGGTGTCAAATCGCACGATCTAGGCGGCCAATTGACCGGCCCGAAACGTGAAATTAACTGTTCACCAAACTCGCCTCGCAATTGCGCCATTGTTTCGCGTGCTGTGTGGCATGTGGCACCGTCTTGTTGAAACCACATATCATGCAAGTCAAGAACTTCCATTTCGGGCAAAAAAAAAAAGTTTGTTATCATCGCTCGGTAGCGTTCACCATTGACAGTAACGCCGCGATTCGCATCATCTTTGAAGAAATATGGCCCAATAATGCCGCCGGCATCATCGACAGCCAGGCGGCCATAAAAGCCATTTCCTCCATAGTTACAAAATCCAAACTGGTCGACCGTTGTCGTAATGAGTTGAGACTACTCAACGCAACGAATCCAGTAACCCTGCGGTGGGTCCCGGGACATCGTGACATACACGGAAATGAAATGGCTGACCAACTGGCCAAAACCGGTTCATCTCTCGAACCAAGCCAAATGGTAACCTCAATTAACATGCCACTCGAAAGGGAAAAAACGAGAATTAGCCATAGTTTCCTTAACACCGCTAATGACAGATGGTCATCAATCGACACTTGTAGGGTATCGAGAAATCTATGGCCGGAAATTTCAAAGAAGAAAACTGAATCCCTACTCATGCTAAGCAGGCCTCAATTATCACTCCTGGTTGGTATCCTGACGGGTCACAACACGATGGGAACCCACATGAGCAGATTGGGCATCAGCACATCTGACTTATGTAGAGGATGCCAGGACGAAGAGGCAGAAGAGGACTCCTTCCACTTCCTCTGTGAATGCCCCAGCTTAGCCCGAACTAGGAAAGTTAACCTCGGTGAATACTTTTTCAACGAGTTGATCGATGTCTCTAAAACGCCACCAAGAAACATCCTGAGATTCATCCAGAACTCAGGTTGGTTCAGGGAGGCCTCCACCACTTAACCCACCCACTGCCTGTCAATCCTTTACCCCTATTCCTTATCACCCCACCCAACCGGGGAGCACAATGGATCCAATCGAGATCCGAGTGAGAAGGTTCGGCTTGCCGTTCCATCACCCCACTTAACCTAACCTAACCTATGCCGCCGGCCCATAAACCGCACCAAACAGTGGCTTTTTCGGGATGCATTGGTAGCTGTTGCAATGCTTCTGGCTGATCTTCACTCCAAATGCGGCAATTTTGCTTATCTACGTACCCATTCAACCAAAAATGAGCCCCATCGCTGAACACAATTTGAACAATTTGAACATTTCGAACCGAGCACGAATTTTGATAGTAAAATTCAATAATTTGCAAGCGTTGTTCATTTGTAAGACGATCCATGGTTAAATTGCAAACCAAACTGAAGCTGTTTGACAGTGACATAAGGTACTAAACACACGTCAGCTGTCAAAACCAGTGTTGCCAAAACCAAACCAGCTAAAAAATCACCCGTTATATATGTAGTTTTCTTGTGGTCCAAAGTTCTTTATTAAAGTGTCCTTCATGGTTAGCCATGTTGCGAAAGGTCCCAGTATCCTGATGGTTTGTTGGGCTCTTCCTTGTATTAGTCCTCTGACAATGTTCTGTGCTGCGAATGCCCTTGTGGCTGGTGTCAGGTATTGTTAGTTTATACATCTACATCGTATATAAAAGATGTGACATCTCTTGGTCCTTCTGCACTGAATGGCTTTATTCTCTGCATTATTTTCAGAATTTCCATTTCTGGTAAGAAGAATGTAACTGGTTTTATCTCAGGTGGTTGCTGTTGTTGTTGTTGTTGCTGCTGTTGGTCCTGTTGCTGTTGGTCCTGTTGTTGTTGCTGCTGCTGCTGTTGTTGCTGTTGTTGCTGCAAAATTTGTTGTTGTTGCAGAAGTTCTCTCTGCTCTGCTGTTGCATTCAAAAGTAGGTTGATGTGTTGGTCCATTTTTAATATATTTTTTTGATTGAACTTGATGAGTTTCAAATCAGAATTGTTTTGGGTCAAACCTACCAGTCTCTGTAAGGCGTTTTATAAGTGCGTTTTATATGGCTTTCCCTTTTTTAAAAGGTCACACTACCCAATAAATTCAGTTTAAGATTTGAAATTTCACTGTATATTACTACCGAATGTTTTGTGTTCGTTTAAGTCACTTCCGAGTTACACGATTTATTTCAACCGATATAAGTAATATTCCAAACGGATATCCTACCGACTGCGCCAGTTATATAACGAAACCCTCTGGGGCTCAAAAAAATATATTTTATATTTTTCTCCTTCGACTAGGAGGCAAATTAAATACGACAACGAGTTTTAATTTTAAGTGTCTTTATTCAACGGAGCAGAGTCTTAGACTGACTTAAAGCTAAGTTACATTTTCATATGATACCTATGGTGCCGAGAATAAATATATCAGGATTGATCGTGATATGCTGGCTCATCAATTTGATGGTAGCATCTTATCTTTGTTTGGAAGAGATCTTTGTTTAGGTCTCGATCGTGGTATCTGTTTTTGGAACAAATTCCCAGCATCTTCAAAGTGCTGACTTGGGAATTTGTATAGAGATAAGATTTGGAGTGTTTATGGTTGGAGTCTGTTCTAGGGGTACCTTTGTAACTCGCGCGAATTGTAACCATTGTCTCAAAAAATAATATTAATTCTAGATTTTGTCCATTCTAGATTTTTTTTTCTAGATTGTTTGTTTTCAAGATTAAATTTTTCTAGATTTTGTGTTTTCTAGATTTTGGTAATTCTATATTTTTTTCTAGATTTTCTCTTTGTAGATTTTTTTTTCTAAATATCGTGGTAAACCCCGTTCGGACGCCATCCAGCCAATAAAATTTTTGATAGCTTAGGCAAATGAACAAAGTCGATAGGTTGGGTGGTCGTTAGTGACGTGGCGTTGGTGATTTCAGGAATTTCGAAAATATTCAAAAAAAAAAGGCGGTACGGAGTTCGCCGGGTCAGGTAGTAGGAAATAAAAGTTTGCAAGAATCATTAAAAAATCAAAATATGATCTATTAGAACATATAGTATTAAAAGAAGTATACCGAATCTTGACAGCAGCTCTACTTGTGATGAGTTAAATGTTTTGTCAGATTCAATTTCCCGAATTGTTTCCCATTGTACTCACACTGAAGTCGTGATTACGGGCGACTTCAATATACACAATTCAAGTTGGCTCCGCTATTCTGGCCAGACAACACTCGAAGGAAGGTATACTGAGATATTTGCTGAGTATAACCATCTTACCCAGCTTGTCGATGAGCCTACTCGTATACCGGATGTTGATGGGCATTCCGCCCATACTCTTGACTTGTTCCTTACTTTCCATCCTGATAAATATACTATTATAGTAACTTCTCCATTTGGCACCTCGGACCATTGTGCCATTTCAGCTAATTTCTCGATCTCCAACCATCCAGTTAAAGAAAAAATTTCCTACTAGTTTGGCAATACGAGAAAGCCAACTGGGAAGGTCTGAATAATTTCTTTCGCAACTTTAACTGGTCATTATGCTTCCTCGATAATATTATATGGTTGGAAAGGATATAAATCTGTTCTTCTTCGATAATGACATTGATGCCAGTGCTGAAATGATTACAGAAGTGATTTTTCTTGGAATGAGAACTTTTGTCCCTCACAGAACAAAATGTATCAAACCAAAAGAAAAGTCTTGGTTTACCGAAGAGTGTAAAGAAGCTATCAGGTTGAAAGAAGTAAGCTTCCGATCCTACAAAGCGAACCCAACTGAGGAAAATCGGAAGAAACACAAACAAGTTAGGAATTTGTGCAACTCCGTTATACACAAAACGAAATTTTTACATGACCAGAAGTTGCGGCAAAAAATTCTGCAATGTCCCTGATCGATCAGAATTCAGTATTTCGACCGTGCAACTTAAATCTCTACTGCCTCGTAGAAAGAATTGGTTGCTTGCGAATTTGCTACTAAAAAAAAAAATCTCGAGTGAAAAACTAGCGGCTTTGACAGAGTCAATTGTAGTGTCCGAGAATCAGCGAAATAAAAAACAATATGTTCCACTGATGGTGGTTTCAATCAGAAAATCTATATTCAGAGCTTTTCTGTGGGTTTTTATATCCTAATACTGCACAGTTTAAGAACATAATTATTTAACAAAAGCTTTAATTTTAACATAAATATGGATGCCAAGTTACATGGCGCAAAAATTCAAATTTTAGAATTGAGTTAGGTTATTTTTATAGTAGATTTCATTCATTTGATTTATTAGGCTCCAACATTCTGCCCTCTTTGAAAGGATTGACTTTCAACACGGTATTGCTGCTAACTTCCGATCCGAATAGGACGTCTTATGATACCTCGTGAAGTCTCCACGTCTGCCACTCTGACCTTATCATCTTCGCCCTTGATAACATTGCGTATACGCCCCATAACCCATTTTTGGGGTGGCACGTTATCTTCATGGATGATGACGAGACTGCCGATGCTAATGTTTGGGTAAGGAGATGCCCATTTGGTTCGATTTTGTAGCTCGTTGATATACTCCGTTGACCATCGATTCCAAAAGTGCGTCTTGACAGCGTGGATACGACGCCAACGCTGAATATAACTGATGTTTGCTACCTCATCTGCAGGCTGCGGTATCCCTATTAAGAAGTGGGCCGGCGTTAACGCTTCCAGGTCACTAGGATCCGACGACATCGGTGTAATTGGCCTGGAGTTCATCACCGCTTCGATTTCAACTAATGCTGTCGTCAATTCTTCATATGTGAGTTTGGCACCGCCTAAACTTCGGTACAAGTGCCCCTTGGCCACCTTTACCGCTGACTCCCAGATTCCGCCAAAATGAGGAGCCCTGGGGGGGTATAAAATGGAAATTTATGCATGCATTAGTACAAAAATTATAAACTAAGTCCTTAAACCTGGTTTTAAACATCATTTTGCGCAATTCTTTTAACTTGGTTTCCGCACCAACAAAGTTTGCGGCGTTATCGCAATGTATATCTCTAGGCAAACCTCTACGATCTATCATTCTCTTTAATGCTGCTATGAAAGCGTCTGCTGATAAATCTGAAACAGCCTCTAAATGAACTGCCTTTGACGAAAAACAAACAAAAACTGCGACATAAGTTGTATAGGGAACTTTGCCCCTAATTTTGTAGTGAGTATAAATGGGACCACAAAAGTCTACCCCGCAACATAAAAATGGACGTGATGCAGTCAATCTCTCCGATGGCAAGTTTCCCATTACTTGATCCAGCAATATTGGTCGATACCTCACGCAATGCAAACAACGTCTAACTGTTTGACGAGCTAATTCCCGTGCGTTAACGATCCAAAACCTCATCCTTATCAAGGCTGTAAGAGCTTTGGGACCAGCATGATAGTTAGTGAGATGTAGATGTATCAACATGATCTTCGCAAAGTGGTTATTTTTTGGTAACAACAACGGGTTCTTACATTCTTCAGGGATGTTTGCGTGTTTCAATCGGCCTCCAACTCTGAGAAGAGGGATTCCATTTCTCTCTCCCATAAATGGATTTAACCATTTAATGGAACCCTTTACAACTTGGTTCTGATTAATTGCTGAAATTTCATCTTCGAATGCATTCGACTGGACAATATAAACGATTCGATGCAGCGCATCTTCGATCTTTCTACCTCCAAATGCTAAGTCTCCGATATTTGTTCCAGCAGTTCCTCTGTCTCGGCAACTTGGTTTTGCTTCTTTTTTCTAAACCTCAGAACGTATCCAAAAACGCGAAGAAGTTCAGTGTACGAGCTAAATCGCTCTATCACTTCTACTAAATAATTTGACTCGGGCTTCAGACAACTTAGACCAGTTTTCTTGTTTTCCAAAGTAAACTCCTCTGGAGAAAGTTCGATCTCCACCATAGAAGGCCCCTCAGCCTCTTCCTAGAGCAAAAAGTTTGTTCCTTCAAACCATATTGAAGATTTAAGTTCACTAACCGTACATCCCCCTGAGACTATGTCGGCTGGATTTTGCAGGGTGGGGACATGTTTCCAGTGCACCTGCTTGGTGTTTTCCTAAATTTCCGCCACTCTATTTCCCACGAAGGTCCTTAATTTCGACGAATGTGTAGAAACCCAATGCAAAACAATAGACGAGTCCGTCCAAAAATAGATTTCAGCTGGCGAACAACTAAAAATGCCTTGGACATTACGCCAAAATTTCGAAAGAAGATGCGCAGCGCACAATTCAAGTCGAGGAAGCTGTTTTTATTTTGGATGCATCAGCAAATCCATGAACTTGGAAACTTTTTCTGTCAGGTATAAGCGTATGTCTGCACAAAGCCAAATTTTGCATTGCATGCAAATCTATTATCAACTGTCTCCATTCTATTTCAATGCTTCGTGGGATTGAAGCATCCCAGTCCAACTTCTCAATCCAAAAGTCTTGAAGAATGATTTTTGCTTTAATAGCTATTGGACTCATCAAGCCCATTGGATCGAAGAGCGATGAAGAAAGCGATAAAATAGTTCTTTTTGTGAACTTCGAATATGTGTGACTGGGTTTGTATGAGAAGTAAAACTCATCACTAATAGGATTCCAAATTATACCTATTGTGCTAAGTTGCAATCCGCTAAGCTAATTTCTTTACTTCTTTGTTCATTAGAATCTTCAAAGATTTCTGCGCAGTTACTGTTCCATTTAGACAACTCAAACCCTGCTGGTTTCAAAATATTAACGACTTCTTCCTTCAGATTTCTTAAAGTTTCTGAGCTATCAGCCCCTGTCAGCATGTCATCAACATAGAAGTCTGACAGAAGAGTGCGTGATCCCAATTTAAATTTGTCCTTATTTCTGTCACTTAAGTATTGCAGACAACGAATTGCTAGGAATGACGCTGATGAGGTGCCATATGTAATTGTGTTCAGTCGATATGTCCTGACTGGTGTTTGTTCAGATTCTCCCCACAAAATGAGTTGAAACTTTCGATGAGAAGGGTGAACAAGCACTTGGCGATACATTTTAACGATATCTGCCGTAAGTGCATAAGTGTGCAAGCGAAAACGAAGAAGAATGCTAAGAAGATCGTTTTGTATTGTTGGACCAACCATGAGGATTCTATTGCGCGAAACATGAATCGATGTGCAACATGATGCGTCAAAGACCACCCGCAATTTAGTTGACACAATCTCTGGTCGAATTACACACTGGTGAGGCAGGTAGTAGTGCGGTTTTTCTAAGTTTGGTTCCGGAACAAGCGACATGTGCCCTAAAGACTTGTATTCCTCCAAAAAGGCTGAATATTGATTTTTTAAGGACGGATTTTTCGAAAGCCTCCGTTCTAATGCTAAAAAACGTCTAAAAGCTATGTCATACGACCTTCTTAAGCAACTTGGATCTGTTTTAAAAGGAAGCTGAACCATAAGACGACCTTATCTAAAACTTGAATGTTTTCTATAAAATGCCTTTCGCATGCCTTTTGCTCTTCTGTCCACTTCGAATCAGGTGCTTGAACCTCTTCTAATTCCCAGAATTTTTCCACGAACTGTTCCAAAGAACCTTGTTTAAGACCAAGACCACAAGAAGTTATCACAGAAGGTGGTACAGCTCCTAGCAGGTCTATTCTTGATGGCTGGAAGAAGCATTCATCAGCAAGGTTGATGTTCCTAAGCAGATTCCAATTCCGTACGCTCAGTTTCGACTCGGGTTGATAAATGGTAATGGATGGAGTGATCAGGAACTCCAATGATAGTTCAAAATTGCTAAATCTAGATTGTATTGAAATTTGCGTTTCGAAGTTTACGTTTGTTTGAGTAGCACCAATTCCAATAATCTCTACTTTCGTCCTTTGTCTTTGGAGATTTAAAGACCTTGCGAAACTTTCATTGATGAAGTTCATCCCCATCAGTACCCATCGGTAGAATCCTGAACTAAAACTAATGCAGTAGCTAAAATCACTTGAGTATTGGCAGCATGCTCCAAAGCTGTATTTGAAGTTCATAAACGGGGCTCATTTCCCTTACGTGGATTACCTACCCACTGTTGCTGCCTGTGCAAAAAAGTATTGTGGGGAAAATTGCAATTCTTGCACCTAAATGTTGATGGACAGCCAGACACTCCATGACCCTTCCCTAAGCAATTCAAACAAAGAGCAAGCTTCTTTGCACTAGCGAAACGATCCATAATTGAAAGTTTAATAAATTTTGGACATCGGGTTATCGAATGGCTACTATCTTCACAAAAATGACAAACAGGCTGAGATACAGTGAGAGAAGTTGGAAAACGTTTGCTGGAAAATGATGGTTTTGCCTTCATAGAAAACTTTTGGGTAAACTCTGGTGATGGCAAGTGCTTCCTATCTCAAACTTCTAAATATTGGCAGCGCTTGCTTAACACATCCGAGCATTCCTTCCAAGTAGGAAACTTCTGATAGTCCATGCTTTCATCCCACTTCGACTTAGTTTCGGTGTCCACTTCTGAAAGCGCAATATAAATGATGATTGCGTTGCCAATATTTTCGAAATTACCTAGCGATTGTAACGAGTTAAAAAGAGCGGTAGTAGTGTCCAGTAAGCTTCTAAGATGAATAGCGGAAGCCTGTGGAACGTTCGGTAGTTCAAATAAACTTGAAATATATTCCAAAAAAATCATTGTGTTGTTGTCATATCGTTCCTTTAGCCTTTCCATTGCCTTTGGATAATTATCCTCTGCAACTTGCAGTGATGGCTGGGTGCTGTATGAATAGGGTAGACCCTGATTGGTATCAACATGGCGATGCCCAGCGTTGCAACTGTCTCATACGCATCAATTGTGCTTATTTTACCTCCAAGTGGTAGCCATCGGGTACTGGTCTTGTCCACCCGGACTTGACTTGCTGAACTTATAAGCGCGAGTGTTGATCACAGAAAAATAGCAACACTATAATTGCCCTGCCATAAAGCTCCTCTGTTTCTCTTGTTGGGTAGCAGTTTATTCTGTACGAACCCCTCAGAAAGCAAGCGAGCAGCGGATGAGCTTCCAATTAAGTGAACCAACGGCGACGCTTACAGACATTATGGTAGGCACCCCATTGAGCTACTTCGACATATTCGGAGCTCAGGTCTTTGGGTCCTTTCACTACTATTAGTCAGGGTAGTGAAGTAGAGAAGGTGGCGGATGAGCCCATATAGGACCAACGGTAGCTCTCACATCCCCGTAGTGGGTTACTGACTCTGGATTTCTCCAGCTCCTTTTGTCCAAGGAGAGCAGCATAGGGCCTGGTCCCCCAGGTTGGGGGTTGTGCGTCGGGGTAACTTCCCTACCACGTAAAAAACCTCTTGTTCCGAAACAACCAACTGCTTCGGATATAGATGACCCTACTGATGACGACCCTAGCAAACGAAACAAGGACAACGAATTTCGGTTCTGCACGTGGAATGTCCGGACCCTTAACAGACCACGTGCAGCCGAACAATTAGTGGAAGCCCTAGATGGTGTCAAAGCCGACATCACAGCCATCCAAGAAGTGCGATGGGATGGTGAAGGCACAAGGAGGATGCAAAACTGTGACATCTACTACGTCAAGTGCTACAGGACAAGGAAACAGCGGCTATTTGGATGCGGATTTGTGATAAGAGGAAGGCTTAGGCAAGAAGTCTTGGGGTTTCGTGGCATAAGCGAACGCATTGTCACAATCCGCATTAAATCCAAATTCAGCAACATCTCGCTGATCTGCGTCCATGCCCCCACGGAGGAAAAAGATGACACGACCAAAGAAGAATTCTACGATCTTCTCGAGAAGACGTATGATGAATGCCCGAAGTACGACACTAAGTTTATTCTTGGTGACTTCAACGCCAAAATCGGAAAGGAGGGTAACTTTGGCTCGACATTCGGAAAGCATAGCCTGCACGACAACACTTCCGGTAACGGACACAGGCTAATCGACTTTGCTGCGGGGCGAAGTGTCATCTTAGCTAGCACATACTTCCCACACCTCAATATTCACAAGGGGACCTGGCGGTCTCCTGATCAAAATACCGTCAACCAAATTGATCACATTGCGATTGATAGCAGACAAGCGTCCAGTGTCATGGATGTCCGCACTTTCCGAGGGGCCAACATAGACTCAGACCACTACCTTGTTGTAGCTAAAGTGCGAATGCGGATCTCCACCACACCGCAGAACCGAACATCCACTGTGAGAAAGTTTGATATTGCTAAGTTACAATCGCAAGAGACCGCCACAACCTTTGCCAATCATGTCTCCTCTTATCTCTTGACAAGCCCGGCGCCTGCGCCAAACCCAGAGGCCCAGTGGCAACATTGCAAAATGGCCATCAAAACCGCTGCCACGGATGTTTTGGGTTTCATTAGGCGACCACAACGAAACACCTGGTTTGATGATGAGTGCAGGCTCGCACACTTGGCCAAAGACGAAGCCTATCATGCAGTTCTGAATGCCAGAACTAGAGCTGCCAAGATCGCTTTCCGTGCGGTGTACCAGCAAAAGAGGAAAGAGGAACATCGGCTTTTCAGAAGAAAAAAAAGAGAACTGGAAAAACGAATGGTTGAATCTATTGAGGGGTGCTACGGCAGAAGCAATGTTCGAAAGTTCTACCAAAGGGTAAAGCATTCGTCCAAGGGTTACAAAGCCCGAGCGGAAGCATGTAGAGACGAGGGTGGGAATGTCGTTGTAGATACACAGTCGGTGCTGAGAATTTGGAAAGAACACTTCTGCAGACTGTTAAACGGCGAAGACAACCAACTAATCGCTGTCAGGCAGAATGATCCATTCGATTTGGATGATGATGAACAAAATTTCCGTCCTCCCGACCAAGAAGAAGTTCGGATAGCAATATCTAAACTAAAGTCCAACAAGGCTGCTGGAGCTGATGGCCTTACGGCTGAACTCTTCAAAGCAGCAGGAGATGACTTGGTGAGGAGCATACACCAACTCATCTGTACAATCTGGTCGGATGAAAGTATGCCTGACGAATGGAACCTCAGCATTGTGTGCCCTATCCACAAGAAAGGAGATACTCTAAGCTGCGCCAACTACAGAGGTATAAGTCTCCTAAATGTCGCCTATAAAATCTTGTCGGCCATTCTGTGTGAACGTCTGAACCCTTTCGCACGTGAACTGATTGGCCCCTATCAGTGTGGTTTCAGACCCGGTAAGTCAACCGTCGACCAAATTTTCACACTTTGGCAGATTTTGGAAAAGACCCAAGAATTCCAGATCGATACTCACCACCTCTTTATCGATTTTAAAGTCGCCTATGACAGCGTAAACAGGAATGAGCTATACAGAGCCATGTCGCTTCTTGGCATCCCTGCCAAACTCGTTCGATTGTGCAGGATGACTATGGAGAACTCTCGCTGCTCCGTCAAGGTTGGTAAGAACACCACCGACTTATTTAATGTCGAGAAAGGCTTACGACAGGGTGACGCGCTGTCATGTAACCTCTTCAACATCATTCTTGAGGCAATCGTACGCAACTCGCATGTCAACACCAGCGGTACGATTTTTTTTAGATCCGTTCAATTACTTGGCTATGCTGATGATATTGACATTATTGGAAGAACGAAGCGCGCTGTCAGTGGAGCATTCGCAAGTATTGAAGTGGAAGCGGCTCGAATGGGTCTGGCTGTAAATGAAGATAAAACAAAGTATATGCTGTCCTCGGGTGAAGTAGATCATCACCGTAGGCTCGGACAAAACGTCACAATGGACAGATATAACTTTGAGGTTGTCAAGGACTTTGTCTATTTGGGTTCCACTATAACCTCTCAGAACAACATCAGTGAAGAGATCAGTCGAAGAATCACTCTTGCCAATCGCTGTTTCTTCGGGCTAAGAAGGCATGTTAGTAGTAAAGCCCTCTCTCAAAGGACCAAGGAGACACTATACAAGACCTTTATCATCCCAGTCCTGCTGTATGGGGCAGAAGCGTGGACAATGACACAATCGGATGAATACAGGCTGGGGTGCTTTGAGAGAAAGATTCTTCGGGTGATATTCGGGCCTGTATATATCAATGGAGTATGGAGGAGAAGATTCAATGACGAACTGTACGGGCTATACAGCGACATTGACTTGGTTAAGAAGCTGAAAATTCAGCGGCTTAGATGGCTGGGTCATGTGGAGCGTATGGACGAAAACGCTCCTGCCCGACGAGTCTTCAATTCCAACCCGGAGGGCCGACGCAGTTCTGGAAGACCCCATCTAAGGTGGCGCGATCAAGTGGTAAACGACCTCGACCAACTTGGTGTGCGCAACTGGAGGCCACTGGCTAGGGACCGGCCTAGCTGGCGAGGATTGTTGGTTGAGGCCGTGGTCCACAATGGACTGTCTGCGCCACCTTAAGTAAGTAAGTAACTTGCAGTTTGTACAGTGCTAAGAGTCTGGTCACTCAAACATGACAACAAATGATTAAATCTTTCAGTTTTGGATAAGCTAGAATCTTTATCAACCAATGTTGTAAACAAGTGAATAAAATTCTTATATTCAGCATAGTGTCCAGTAAATTTAGGAAGCTTAATTTTTGGCAAATGGTTTGTCGTCTGATGTGCTACAGCCAACGAATTGTCAGCTACACTAAGGCTACTTCCTGCTCCTAAAAGCGTCATGATTTTGGTTTTCGCAGAAATGTAAAGTTCTTCCAACTCTGCACGACAGTTGTCAGTAGGCAACAATCTTTCAAGTTGAGTTTGATAAATTAAAAGCTGTTTGAAGTAAGCCTCTAGAATTCCTAATCTGCATTCTAATTCCGTAGAAGTAAGAACATCTGACCTTACTTCCACATAATTTTTTAGCCGAGTAATGCTTTCCTTTGTTGTAGCTCGCTGTAGCTTCAACTCTTCAATAGCAACTTTATTAGCTTCCATTTTTATAAATAAAGATTCTCAACTCACTTTATTTAAATCTTAAGTGGAGGATTTCAAACGACAATACAGTCAATAAACGATTACAACTATATTCATACGAGTATAATATCCCAATATGATTTAAATGCGGAATGAAAGCTAATTAAAATTCCTTACTATTATTTGAATTTTGAAAATTACAAAGTGGCAACACTGCTTGCATAAATTAATAAAATTCAATTATCCTAATCCAATGATGACTCAATCTGCTTGATGAACGACTACGATGACTATTCCAATGTGAGTTTATAGAGGTGATTCAAAAATAATTCCATAAACCAAGGCGAAAATGTATAATTGACGAGTATTGTACCAACGACGAATATGATCTAGTTTTCTTTTATTGCATACGATCGATGCAGCGCTCTCTCCCCTGACAACAAAGAAAGAAAAGAACAAAGCGGGTGGGCGAAGAAGTTGAGGCGAAATGAAGATCTATGCAATTAACTAATGGAGCAACGCGAAATTCGAACGAACGGATTACAACGAAACGAAAGAAGTGCAATTGTGGTGAATTTCTTTTTGATCATATTAGAGTTCGATTATGTATTGATCTATTCATCAATTTCTACGTAAGCTTATTAAAATTGTTTTGTGGAACGTAAGCTTTTTACCAAGTTGGAAAATATATGGTATTCATTAACGCACAGCAAAAAGCAAATGCAAAAGCCAATGATGTTTTAGCAAATGATGTTTTAGCAAATGATGTTTAACAAATGATGTTTGAGCAAATGATGAATTCCTTAAATTTGGTTATTTTCGTGATATGTGGCTTCTACTAGATAAAATTAATAAATTGTATCAATCTTGTGTCCTCCTGCTTTTAAAAATTCCAGAAATTTGTATTTGTTGTTTTACTGATTAGGTTAAATTTGCACTCGCGGCTCGCGATCACCGAAACCAATTCTCACGCGTTTTTTTTTTTTTTTGTATGTCTTTTTTAATATGTCTTATTTAACTAAAGATAAAAGCTTAAACACTTTAAAGTAAGTAAACACTTTTCTTTTGTTCGATTTATACGTTGGGCGCCAAAATGATCGATCGGAATTATGTATTTCGACCGTGCAACTTAAATCTCTACTGCCTCGTAGAAAAAATTGGTTGCTTACGAATTTGCTACTAAAAAAAAACTAAATCTCTAGTGAAAAACTAGCGGCTTTGACAGAGTCAATTGTAGTGTCCGAGAATCAACGAAATAAAAAACAATATGTTCCACTGATGGTGGTTTCAATCAGAAAATCTATATTCAGAGCTTTTCTGTGGGTTTTTATACCCTAATACTTCACAGTTTTAGAACATAATTATTTTACAAAAGTTTTAATTTTAACATAAATATGGATGCCAAGTTACATGGCCCAAAAATTCAAATTTTAGAATTGAGTTAGGTTATTTTTGTAGTAGATTTCATTCATTTGATTTATTAGGCTCCAACAGTCCCAAAGGCAGTATAAATTTCTGGTCATTCGTAAAAAACGTCAAGAACTCAACGTCATCATCAGTTCCAACGCTCATCGTCGACGATAAACCTATTGTCAGCTCTTCAGAGAAGGCGAATATGCTCGCAGCTCATTTTGCTGCAAGTTCTACGTTGCCTGCAAGCAACAATGCCCCTCCTGTACTTGAGAACGTTAATTCTTCTATAGGACAGATATTTTTCCGCACTCGTACAGTAGCAAGAGTACTTCAAGATCTTGATATACACAAATCCGCTGGCCCGGATGTTGGCAAAACCACTGCGTAAGCTTTTTCATCGCTCCTTTCGTCCAGGAATCTTTCCTAGTAGATGGAAAACAGCATTTGTCCATCCCGTCCCAAAAAAAGGTGACTCCTACTCCCCCTCCTCCTACCGACCAATTGCACTTACGTCCCTTCTTTCCAAGGTCACGGAAACGCTGATAAATCGTCAGCTCAAGAAATATCTCGAAGATCGGGAGCTTTTAAATGACCGGCAATACGGCTTTCAAAGCAATCGTTCCACTGGTGATCTGATGGCATATCTCACCGAACAGTGGAACAAATCTGTGCATCGCTTTGGCGAAAGCAGGATTATTGCGCTTGATATTTCAAAGGCATTTGATAAAGTTTGGCATGAAGCTCTTTTATCGAAAATGCGTGCATTTGGTATCGATGATACTCTTATTCGTTGGATTAGAAGCTATCTTCTGGACCGTTCAATACAAGTTGCATTAGACGGTTTCAAGTCTGATCTCCACAAAATAAATGCTGGTGTGCCCCAGGGCTCCGTTCTGTCTCCGACTCTCTTTCTCATTTTTATAAATGATCTCTTGTCTGTGACTTCTAATCCATTAAATTGTTTTGCTGACGACTCAACCCTCAGCTTTTCATGTACGTTTGATAATTCACGGCCTTTGCCTTCGGACGTGTTATTACAACGAAAACGTATCATAAGCTCATTAAACTCTGATTTAAACAGCATTGTGAATTGGGGTACTAGAAATCGTGTGGAGTTTAATGCGTCGAAAACTCAATGCTGTCTTTTGTCGTTGAAGCTAAACATAATCCCTATGCCATTATCCATGACTGGTACTTGCATCGAGGAGGCCGAAAAGCTATCAGTACTTGGTATGTGTATCAGTGACAATCTTCGTTGGAATGATCATATACTTGAGATTGCCAAGAATGCTGCAAGATGCTTAGGCTTTCTTAATAGATGCAAGAAGTTTTTCACCCCTTCTGATCTGGCTACAATTTACAAAGCGTATATACGTCCTAAACTCGAGTATAACTCCCATCTCTGGGCAGGTGCTTCTCAGACTTTTCTCCACCTGCTCGACAGAGTTCAGAAAAAAACGTTAAAATTGATAGGAGAGAGAAACATTATGGAAACATTTCCGTCACTCGAACATCGTCGAAATGTCTCATGTCTTTCCTTATTTTACAGATTCTTTTACAAGAAATGCTCACTCGAGGTAGCCAGCTGCGTTCCACCCCTTAAACATTTCCCCCGTAATACTCGTCTTGCTAGGAACGCTCATCAGATTACACTTGAGCCCAATTTCGGACGTACCGTGAAATATGGAGATTCTTTCCTTAGCCGTACAACACGAATGTGGAATGGATTGCCTGGAACAATTTTTCCTTGCCATTTTGATCTTCAAACATTCAAGATCAATGTTCTCGACACCTCCTTTCCCTTCCTTCCTAACTTCCTATCGCTCGAGCTGTGACTTATCATTAAAAGGGCTATAACAAACCCCTTGAGCGCGTCTGCATTATAAAAAAAAAAAAAAAATCTAAACAAAAAGAAGTAAAATTAAAGAGGTTTGTCACAGTGGACTTTTTTTTTACAAAACCGTGCTGACTACTACATAAAATTGAACTACAATGAAAAGAGAGGACATTACATACAATGGATTCAAACAATTTTGGAATTACAGATAATTTAGCAATCGGTCGATAGTTTTTGATTTCGGTTTTCAATCCGTTTTTATGTATCGGCGTTATAAAAGCATTTTCCAAAGATTGGGAAAAATAGAGCTGCTAAGTGATTCATTAAAAAGAATAAACAGAGGATAAGACAAATGCGCGACACATTTCTTCAAGATAGAGGCTGGAACACCATCAGGGCCAGGACTGTTGTTATCATCTAACTTTAAAATGCCTGAGTTATTGTATCTTCATTAATGTGAAAGTTAATGGAACTAAGATGAGTAAATGGAACGGGGGAAGAGATATAAGATTTAGTATTAAGGTCATTAGTATCCGCGAACGCATTTTTAAAAAAATCTGCAAACACATTTGCAATTTCTTCTGAAGTTTGACATGTAGAGTTTAAATATGTCATAGAGCTCGGAAAGCCACCGTTTTTTCTTTTTGCATCCACTAGTTTCCAAAATAATTTCGGGTCGCTTTTTAATTCAGTTTCTGTCTTCGTAATATACTTTTTATATAAAAGTTCGTGATAATCGACGAAAAGGTCTTTCAAATTTAGGAAAGTATTAAGCTAGTATTACACGGTCATCGAAATCTGTCATTGCAATGACATTCTGACGTCATAATGACGTAACTATCCTTCCTAAAGTCGTCATGTCGTGTGATCGCCATCGTAGAATGCTGTCATTGCACTGACAACCAGAATGACAAGCACAATGACAGGAATTTTTACGTCATCGAAATGACAATTTTCGATGACCGTGTAATCACCCTGTCATCGTTGATAGGACAACATGACAGATTTTTTGATTGGTTTGTGATTGCAATGAGAGTGTCCCAACAATGACATGGCAGGAATTTCTGCCATGTCATTGTTGTCAAGGTAGACGGAATAATGGTAGAAATGGTTGGCTGTGAAATTCGGAAAAGGTACTGCAATGACCTAAAATTGTCACCACTTGCCAGGTAACGCAGTGTGAGTACTAATCGCACCTCCGCGGAAATGCTAGTTCGCATATTGGTGTCTTGTTTTGATATTATAGGAGCCACTAAATTTAACAAAAATTCAAATTGAGTGGCTAACATCCGCAGGAAAATGCGATATAGCTCCGGTTCCTCAGCTCGCAATTCCCGCAGCAACTTGGAACAGAAGCCTTCTGTATCACGGCGAAGTAACCATTTTTTGACCACACAGAACGAACTCTTCGTTGTGGTCTTTGGTTGTCGTCGTCTTCTTCCTCTGAACTATCCTCCAATAAATATGTTGCTAGGATCGCCATCTCCACAATATTTTTTCTCGACATTTTTGGTTTTATATTACTGGAATTATATTATTTATTGTTTATTATATGAGGAACTTCACAAACTCACGTCAATTTTTCAGTCACGATAACTCAATTTATGAATGTCGTGTGATCGTCATTGCGAAAAATGACTTCTGTCATCGTGGTTTCAGGTCGCCATCAACTTTCAAAGTTTTGAAAGTGGTCAAGTCGTGTAATCGTCATTCTTTTGCATGTCATGGCAATGTAATACTAGCTTTATAATCTTCCTCAGTTCTTGAGACAATGAACTTTAACCAAGCTTTGTTTCTTTTGTTTTTTAAGTTCTTAAGTTGATGATCAAACCATGGTGGATCATTTGATTCTTTATAAGACGACTTGATTGGAATAGTTTTATAAAATACTTCAAATAATTTACGATAAAAAACATTACACATAACATTTATATCACAGTTAGTAAGCAATTGATTCCATTCAATATTTTGTAAGAGATTGAAGAGTTCAACAAAATTACATTTTTTAAAGTTAAATTCGAGTTTGTTACTTAATTTGTTAAAAGAAGAATTCATGTTCAAGTTTAAGGATATGTCTAGTGCTGGATGGTGACGATCCTCTTTAGTTAATTCAGCAGCGGTGGCCAAAACAGCAACATCAGAGTTGACATTGGCGGAGAAAAAAACAAGATCCAATGTTTTGCCTGAGGAATTTGTTATACCATTAAACTGAGTCATTCCAAATGAACACATTCCATCTATTACAGAATATTCGTTTATATTTGTTGAATTTATTATTATTTTTGTATAAAGTTCCCATTTTTTGTATTAAGTTATGACAAAATTCAAAAGTTTGGGAAAATTGATTCGAAGGAGTTACTTATTTTATTTTTCTTTACATATATAACATGAATAAATAGGAATCTTTTAAATTTTTTTGTATAGCAAAATACCAAAAAAATTTTGTATATTTATATAGTTTTTTTTTTATTATTGAAAAATTGCAGTTTTTTCCATTTTGGCACGGTAGTGGAACGCTCTATTAGAAAATGTGGCACGTTAATTTTCTTTCCAGCGGCAACGCTGAGTGGGACGCTAGGAGGAAACATAAACTACGCCGAACGTGCCTTTTACCGCATTTGGAGTCCCGGTGCAGTGTAAATAGACTTTGCGGCCAAAGCGGTTGCACATTCCGACACCATAAACTGCTCCAAAGCAGTAATAACCATGCAAAGGCATTAACGTCAAGGCCTAAGCGCAGCGTTAACCCCAACAACAACAAAGGACAGCCAGTTGAAATTGAGCAAGAAAAATACAGCTGCACTGCACATGGACCAGCTCATGTGACTCAAGCAATCAAATACAGAATCGTGCCAGTCATTCTGTACAACGACGGAAAAGAAGTTAGCACCTTCGCGTTCTTGGACGACGGCTCATCACTTACGATGATGGAGGGGTCCATCGCACACGAACTTAAATTAAAAGGGACTCAAAGGCCATTACATCTAAGATGGACCGGAAACACCGACCGACACGAAAATGACTCGCAGGTGGTATCGGTTGTGATTTCAGGAACACACAATCCCGAAAAGAAATATTCAGTTCCAGTGGTCAGGACAGTCAAATGTTTGGGTCTGCCACAACAGTCCTTGAACGTAACAGGACTGACATCACAATATCCGTACCTGAAAGGGTATCCGATACAACCCTACGAACAAGCAGTGCCTCGGCTGCTCATTGGACTAAATAACCTAAGCTTGGCGATTCCACTTAAAGTTATTGAAGGAGTTGGGTATCCGGTATCAACTAAAACCCGGCTAGGTTGGGTTGCATATGGGCCGTCAGCGTCAGAAGACCGTTGTTCAGATGAGGCATCCTTTATTCACAACTTTGATGGCTGTCAGGAATGCGAATGCAATATAAAAAACCATAAGAAGATAGACGAGTTAATGAGAGATTACTTCTCACTGGCCAGTCTAGGAGTTGTAAAATCAGATGACTTGATTAAATCAGACAATGAAGAGAGCAATAATGGCAAGTGGACAAAAATATCAACGCCGTTAGATTCTCCAGCATCAAATGACGCAGAGCCTGGCTTCGAAGAGGTCAAATCTGAGTTCATCAACTGCTTAAAGGATCCCTTAGAAAATTCTGATTTAGAAGCTAATGAAAAGTCTGAGGATGAAATGGATTGGATACCTGACGATGTAGATGAAACGTATGGTTTGCCGAGGAAAAGACTGCAACATTTGATGAGCTCGACGACGACTACGAAGACGATGATGATAAACCCCTCAAGCAGCTTATTGATAAAGAGAAAGTTAAACTACCCGCTTCAGCAGAACAGGCCAAGGGGATCCTGTCCAATAATCCAGATAACGATTCGTCGGATGTCTTTAATAATCTACCTGAACCAGCAGACTGAAGATGACGATGATGTGTTCAAGGACAAAATGATAGAAGTTGTGCCACCTCCACTAACGACCCCCGAAACACAAATATTCCCACAAGGTCGATACATGTGCAAGCTCTGCAACAAGACGTACTTCACCGCTGAGGGACTTAAAGCGCATATGACAGTCCATATGTCAAAGAAAAAGAAGGTCAAACGAATTCGTGGACCGAAAAAGAAGAAAAATAAAAAGAAATCAAAGCAAGCCAGTGACGAAGAAGATGGAGAAGATGATGAAGCACCAGCAAATGAAGAAGATTCTGAATTGAAAAATACAGCAGAAGAGGATGATTCAACGACTCCAAAAGCAGATGAATCAATAACCGCAGGACCAGGTGTAATAGACGGCAAAATGAAACGCAAAAGTAAGCCTCCAAAAACGAAAAAGATGTTCCCCTGCAGTGTGTGCGGCAAGCATATTATATCTGCCTCCAAGCTACGTTATCACATGGTCATTCATACCGGCGATAAGCCTTTTTCGTGTTCCTTGTGTCCGAGTCGATTTATTCGCCAAGCAAACCTCAACAAGCACATGAATCAACATCATTTGGCTAAGAATAAATCATCCAATAGCCATTCGAATGGGCAACAATTATAACTAAAGACTGATGAAGCGGCAGCAAATTCGGAACTAACCGAACGCGTGGCAATGGTGCAGTGGAAGAAGTGCTTGGTTGCTAATCTAAGAGTTGTGGGTTCGAGCCCCAGCCTGGGCAGCAACTTTTCAATATTCCCCCAGCTTCAACTGGACGCCACCCGTGGGATTTTCATGAGATAAATCTGTGGTCACGAGGGATAATCGCTAAAGTCGTTTTTTAACATTTTTCAGGAGAGCGGTTTAAAGTTTTTACAAAGAGTTCGAAATTACAAAACACTGTAGAAAATCGAGGAAAAGTCTGATCGTCTCAATTTTTTATCAAATCAGACGTATTTTAACGCTTCTTCAGTCTTGTTTGAAAAATTTGGGACTAAATTGAATTAAGGGGTGTGGCAAGCAACATTTTACATTTTAGCTGTTATGTCTTGACACAACTGTAGATACGAAAAATCTAAAGTCAAGCTTAGCTGTTATTCCTCGTTGTATATTTAATTGTTTGTTCACTTAAATTGACTTTAGGTTTTTTTCCTTGTGCCAATGGAAACAATCCTTTCACCTTTCTTGACTTTATCTGTTTTTCCAAAACCAATAAAAAGACTTATGTAAGAATTTATTGACTTAAGTTTTTTTGCACAGTATGGAAAAAAAGATTAAAATGGCCAAAATCACAAATAGAACTGGATTAGGTTCTGAAAAGCATTTTTCTTTATAACTACATATTAGTTATTTGGATTCCCGGGAAAATATTTTTTCCTTTTTCTTAAGAAAAAAAAAAACAAAAGCTAAATACTTTGAAAAGATGAGTTTTATTGTATATGTAGTTTTAAAATAAGTCATTTAAGAACTTAAGGATAAAAACAGAAAATAACATTAACAAACTGAAGAAAAGCGTAAAAAACAACTAACGAATTCAGTAATAAAACAGACAAAAACAAAACGTATTAATTGTATAAAGAAATGCATTAATATAGTAAGGTAAGCATTGAATAGTGTAGTATCTGGCATTACTGTTTTAGATGCCAGAAATGTAGTGCCTGGTAACACCAATGAAATGTCAGAAACTGATTGATTGAATAAATGTATCTTTACTTTATACGCGACTGCGGTACTATACGGACGTGTTTTAAATAAGTGTGAATGGCGGATATTACATTTGGCGACGAGGAGCAGACGCACCTACGCAAGGAGATACCAACAAGAGGTAAGTAGAATATAATGCGGCTTGTTTATCAGCGCAAATAAGTTGAATTCGTTGATATCTGATTCAATAACACTGAATAGCTAGCTCAAAAGATGGAGCATTGAAAAACTCGCTGTTCCAACAATAAAGTTAGAACAGGGGAAAGACGTTGTAAGCTCGAATGATGGAGCATTGAAAAGAATACTCGCTGTTGCAATTAATTTTGAGCAGGAGAAAGATGTTGTCGACTCAAAAGATGGAGCATTAAATTAAATTAAATTAATAAAAAAAAAAAAAAAAAAAAAATAAGAACAAAGAAAAGGAGTTGTTGCTCGAATGTTGGAGCGTTGTTCTAAGAAAAAAAAAATCAAATGAAAATGTTTAAGTGGAAAAGAGATCGCATGTTTGTGATCGTTTGGTGAATGAAGGTGACGGCAATGTCTAGAAGTTTCTAAATTATGGTTATTTTGTTTTGTGGTTGTTTTTTTTTTTGGTTCATTCTTCATTGTTTTAAGTTTTTTTTTTTGCATTTCTTCGGCGGTGACTTGGTTAACGTAAAACCAAACAATTGAATGTTGTACATTGTTGAATCAGAAATCGTTTAAAAAAAAAAAAAAAAAGTTGCATAAAATAAGTTCGTATTATTATTATTATATGGTGATCTGAAATGTAGGCTGATGATTTAATGTTAAATTGTTAAATTTCAGGCATGTTACAGACACGGTTCAGATGGACCGCCACCGTTTGATTTCAAGGCAGATGGAAATTGCGGTGGTCTGGTGGTTTGGCGACGAGGAGCAGACGCACCTACGCAAGGAGATACCAACAAGAGGTAAGTAGAATATAATGCGGCTTGTTTATCAGCGCAAATAAGTTGAATTCGTTGATATCTGATTCAGTAACACTGAATAGCTAGCTCAAAAGATGGAGCATTGAAAAACTCGCTGTTCCAACAATAAAGTTAGAACAGGGGAAAGACGTTGTAAGCTCGAATGATGGAGCATTGAAAAGAATACTCGCTGTTGCAATTAATTTTGAGCAGGAGAAAGATGTTGTCGACTCAAAAGATGGAGCATTAAATTAAATTAAATTAATAAAAAAAAAAAAAAAAAAAAAAAAAAAAAATAAGAACAAAGAAAAGGAGTTGTTGCTCGAATGTTGGAGCGTTGTTCTAAGAAAAAAAAAATCAAATGAAAATGTTTAAGTGGAAAAGAGATCGCATGTTTGTGATCGTTTGGTGAATGAAGGTGACGGCAATGTCTAGAAGTTTCTAAATTATGGTTATTTTGTTTTGTGGTTGTTTTTTTTTTGGTTCATGCTTCATTGTTTTAAGTTTTTTTTTTGCATTTCTTCGGCGGTGACTTGGTTAACGTAAAACCAAACAATTGAATGTTGTACATTGTTGAATCAGAAATCGTTTAAAAAAAAAAAAAAAAAAAGTTGCATAAAATAAGTTCGTGTTATTATTATTATATGGTGATCTGAAATGTAGGCTCATGATTTAATGTTAAATTGTTAAATTTCAGGCATGTTACAGACACGGTTGACAGATGGACCGCCACCGTTTGATTTCAAGGCAGATGGAAATTGCGGTGGTCAATGGAGGAAATGGTTGCGTGGTTTTGAAATTTTTGCTGAAGCGAACTCGATGGAAAACGGGAATAAGAAATTGAATTGGATGTTGCACTATGGGGGCGAGAAAGTTCAGACAGTTTACTATTCGCTGCCAGAAAGGAAAATTCCAAGCGATGTACGCAGAGGGCCATTGGCTTCTGGTTATGTCTTTAAACAGGAAGACGAATATGAGCAAGCGGTTGTAGAACTCTGTGCATTTTTCGAGCCAAAACAAAACATTTCATACGAAAGGCACATTTTCCGAAAAAATGAAGCAAACAAAGGGTGAAAGAATCGATATGTTCACAATGCGCTTGCGGGAACAGGCTGAGCGCTGTGATTTTTGTGAGCAGCTCGATGAAAATATTCGTGATCAAATCACCAGTGGCTGCCATTCTGACAAATTACGGCAGAAAATACTCGAACGTGGTGATGAGAAATTAGAAGACATCGTAAAAATGGCACGGATTTTTGAAGCAGTGGCACAACAACAGAAAATTTTTGGAAATGACGCAATAACTACTGCTGATAATGAGAGTTCAATGATGGCAGACCGACAAAAAGAAGAAAGCGTTTGCAAAATTGAAACGGAACAGAAGTTTAAGGGCTATCGTAGACTAAACTCCAGCAAAAGCTTTAGTTATTCCATTATATGTGGCCGGTGTGGATCGAAAGGTCACAAAGCGTCGGATGATAGTTGTCCAGCTAAGGGAAAGACTTGTCATACGTGTGGTCTAAATGATCATTTCTCAAGATGCTGTTTTCGCCGTGAATCTGCAAGCCAGAATAGATTCACTGGTAAACGAAAGAGCAATAAACCAGATATGGAGCAACAAAGTAACAAACTCAAGCGAGAAAACGTACAAATGGTGGACACGGATGCCAAGCTTAATTGTAAGAATATTGAAGACGAATACGATGACATTTTCTGTATTGACTCAAATAAAAAGGAAAATGAAGACGTATTTTCCATTGATCCAAATGATGATGGTAACAAGATCTGGTGTACTATAGGTGGCATTGAAATCGAACTAGTCGTGGACTCAGGTGTCCACGACAAGCTGTCATGGCTCGATTTGAAGGCCAAGAACATTGTGATAATGCGCAAGCAGAAAGAAGTCGATATCGAGTTTCGGGCATATGGGGGGTATCCACTTAAGTTCGCTGGAATGTTCACCGCTGTCATCAAGGCAGGGCAAAACGAAAGTTTGGCCAATTTTTATGTGGCAAATGAACTCGGAAAAGTGTTGCTGGGATACGAAACAGGATATGCTCTCGGGGTACTGAAAATTGGAGTTAATCTTGAGTCACAAGCTGACAGAGTGAATGTCAATGCTATCAATTCAAAGGAGATCGATTGCAAATCGTTTGGTAAGATCAGAGGTGTAAGAGTTGACATTCCAATAAAGTCAGATGTGAAACCAGTAGCACAGCCATACCGTCGAGTTCCTGTTGCATTGGAAAAGGTGGTTGATGACAGAATTGAGCAAATGCTACGTCAAGGAATTATCGAGCAGGTGAACGGTGTTGCTAAGTGGGTGTCTCCGCTAGTAATCGCACCAAAAGGAAAGGATGATGTTCGCATTTGTGTTGATATGCGCAGAGCAAATCTGGCAGTCGAGCGAGAAAACCACCCGTTACCAACTATGGATGACTTTTTGCCTCATTTGAGCGAAGCGAAGTGGTTTTCGAAACTGGATGTTAAGCAAGCGTATCACCAGGTTTAGTTTTCGTTCGTTCATTTCATTCTTGTTTTTTTTTTTGTTGTGTTTTGTTTTGTTGCTTCTCTCAGGGTTAACTTAAATAACTATTGTAGTACATACTAAAAAAAAAAAAAAAAAAAAATGTGAATTTGAAAATGAGTTAATTAAATGAAAAAAAAAAAAAAAAAAACAAACAAACAATGGCTATTCTTTTATTTTGTGAGATAAGATTGATTACATATTATTTTTTTTTAGGTTGAAATTTCACCAGAATCGAGAGAGATTACCACTTTTATGACGCGAAAGGGGTTATTCCGGTATACTCGCCTGATGTTTGGAATAACGTGTGCACCCGAGATCTTCCAAAAACTTATGGAACAAATATTAGTTGGGTGCGAGGGTGTGATCAGCTATATTGATGACATCGTCGTTTATGCACCAAGTAAAGATATTCATGATGTACGACTACGAAAGGTTTTAGATCGCGTACGGGAATACAACATAACATTAAACAAAGAAAAGTGTAGATTTGGTGTGAAGGAAATTGAATTTTATGGGCATATTTTATCGATGTCGGGAATAAAACCGAAGCACGACAAAGTTCAAGCGGTGAAGGAATTTCGTACTCCTGTTAGTGCTGAGGAAGTTCGTAGTTTTTTGGGGCTAGTGAACTATGTTGGCAAATTTATTCCCAATCTGGCAACCGTCAGTGAAGCGTTGGGACGACTCACGAAAAAAGAGGTCAAGTTCGAATGGGGCCCAGAACAAAAACTTGCATTTGAAACACTGAAGAGAAATCTGACAGATAATTTACTACTTGGGTACTATAATGTCAAATATCGAACACAAGTCATAGCTGATGCTAGTCCAGTTGGATTGGGAGCAGTTTTGACACAATTTCAAGAAAGCGATGCAAGAATTATAGCATATGCCAGTCGGAGCTTAACGGAGTCGGAATTTAACCACGCACAGACCGAAAAAGAAGCGCTTGCCTTGGTATGGGCCGTTGAACGGTTTCACTTTTATTTATTTGGACGGCATTTCGAATTGGTGACGGATCATAAAGCACTTGAGACTCTTTTTGGACCAAAATCAAAACCATGTGCTCGAATAGAACGTTGGGTGATTAGGCTTATGTCATACAACTTTACAGTCATATACAAGCCAGGAAAAAGTAATATTGCCGATCCCTTGTCCCGTTTACTGATAAACACCAATGAGAAAGCTGATACGAACAATAAAACAGAGGAATATATCAGGTGGATTATATCGTATGCTGAACCTAAAGCCATAACACTGCTTGAAATTGAGGAGCTTTCATTAATTGATGAGGAAATACAAGCAGTGAAGAAAGCACTCAATGAAAATGACTGGACTGGCAAAGCATCGATGTTCAAAGCATTCCAGATTGAACTTTGTTTCACCGGAAACATTTTGCTTCGTAGTACTCGAATTGTTATACCACAAATTCTTAGAGAAAGAACTTTGCAATTGGGTCATGAAGGGCATCCAGGTATGACTGTTATGAAGCGGAGACTTCGAGCAAAGGTATGGTGGCCAAAGATGGATGCGCATGTGGAAGATTTTGTGAAAAACTGCCGAGGCTGTATTTTAGTGAGCGCACCATCAGCACCAGAACCGCTAAGAAGAACTGAGCTACCGTCGGCCCCATGGGAACATTTAGCAATCGATTTTCAGGGTCCGTTGCCATCGGGTCATAATTTACTGGTGGTTGTTGACTATTACAGCCGGTATTTCGAGGTTGAGGTGATGAAGAACATTGATGCAACTGAGACAATTAAGCGCCTGGAATGCATTTTCGCTCGTTTTGGTTTACCAATTTCCTTAAAAGCGGATAATGGACCTCAGCTTGTGTGTGAGGAAATTAAGAAATATTGTCGCCTAAATAACATCAGATTGCAAAGTACAATACCGTATTGGCCACAAGAAAATGGTGAAGTGGAGCGACAAAACCGCTCATTATTGAAAAGGCTAATAATTTCTCAGCATGAGAAAGGAAATTGGCGAGAAGATTTGCAAAAGTTCTTGCTGATGTACAGGTCAACTGTCCATTTGGTTACTTTGAAGACGCCCTCTGAATTAATGTTCAAGCGAAACATTCGTGACAAATTACCATTTGTGCAGCAACGCTTAGAAATCGATGATGAGTTGCGTGACAGGGACGCAGAAATGAAGTTGAAAGGAAAAGAATATGCTGATCGTAAGCGTCATGCGAAGACAAATGATATCGAAGAAGGGGATGAAGTGGTAGTAAAGCGGCAAATAATAACGAACAAGTTAGCTACAAAATTCGAGCCTACACTTTACAAAGTCGTGGAACGGAAAGGATCGGAGGTGACTGTCGAAAATGAAGGCACTGGCACTCGGTATCGGAGAAACGTCACGCATGTTAAAAAGATTCCACCAAGCACATCAACCCAGCCAATAGCAACAACAACAACAACAACAAATATGACATTACCAGCATTACAAGCAGGTGCGACGTCAGATGAAGATCCCTTGGATATAGAAACATCAACTAGAATGGCCCGAAGGAGAAACGTGCCATCATATCTCCAGAGCTACGATTTGTCAATGGAAAATCATTAATTGAGTATCGTACACTTTGGAACTCCCCTCTATTTTTAAAGTTCAAAAAAAAAAAATTTATATTTTAATTTTGAAAAGAAAGGAATAGATGTAGTATCTGGCATTACTGTTTTAGATGCCAGAAATGTAGTGCCTGGTAACACCAATGAAATGTCAGAAACTGATTGATTGAATAAATGTATCTTTACTTTATACGCGACTGCGGTACTATACGGACGTGTTTTAAATAAGTGTGAATGGCGGATATTACAAATAGTATCAAATTTCTTCGTCTTCGCTTTGTAAGTCGGGATGTGTGTTTGGTGCAGTGTTGGCAAGTAAGTTACATGAAGTAAGTTACTCGTTTAGTTACGCGTAACTAATATGAATTAGTTACGCCCAATATTTGGCGTAACTAATGTAACTAATGTAACTAAATGTAACTAAATGTAACTAACTGTAACTAAATAAAACTAACTCTAACTTAATAATAAAAAATAAAAAAAATCACATTTCATCCTGAATCCCAACCGACTATTGACAAAATTCTTTTATTAGCAAGGGCAACGGCAACCTGGCAAGGAATACATATTGAAATTACTATGTTCCTGATGACTGCTGGAACACAATGGAGCCGGAGCCGGATCCGCAATCGCATCCGTATCGCATGTCAAAATATTGAATACACACGAATTCAATGTTGTGAACACAACGAGACGGATCCGCAAACGCAGCCGTAAACGGCGACGGACGAGTTGGCCATCTTTTAATAAAAACGTGCGTATTTTTGACATTCCATAAAAAAAAGAGCAACGTGTTAATAAAATCCTTTTAGAAATTAGGTCAGGTAATTACAAATTTATAGAAAAGAATATACATGATGCGATATAGGTGTTTTCATCTTTTATATGCATATAGCTATATGTATGTTTCTCAACGGAAATTGTAAAAAAAAGTTGAGTACGTACGACTCAATTGTGGGCACTTCCAATTAGGTAGGAACGGAATGCGATACGGTTGCGGCTGCGGTTCCGGCTGCGTTTTTCTATTGTGTTCCAGCAGTGAAAAGGAAATTTAATAAAATATTATATTCTTGGAGCATACAATAGAATTTTACTTACATTTAAAGTTTTCCCTTCTTTCTTGAGATTCCTGGACATTTCTTTGTTTATTGTGATTTATTATTGTATGGTAAATTCAGATTTAATCTCAGATTTGGTCTCAAATTTCAGATTTGGCTCGCCCACAGGAAATCAAACGAGATCTATTTGGTTTTATTATTTTTAAATTTTTTTTTGCAGAAATATAGTTATTTAAAAATGTATTCCTTGCCAGGTTGCTGTGGCCACAGCTGGCCGCTGGCCCGACGGAAATATCAATCATCCAGCTTTGCCATAAAACAGTGTAGTCAATCGTCATTCGATCGGGTTTGTGGACGGAACTTCTAAATTTTAATTTAACATAAAATGTGAGTTTTTGTATATGAAAAATTTTATTAGTTATAGTTAGTTACATTTAGTTACAATTAGTTACATTTAGTTACATTAGTTACATTAGTTACATTAGTTACATAAGTTACATTAGTTACGTGTAACTAATTAAAATTTCAAAGTTACGCGTAACTATCCAACGCTGGTTTGGTGTGCATGGGGTTGTTGGAAGGCTTCTATAAAATCCGTGAAGATCAGGATTTACATATTTCATTAAGTCCATTAGATCTTTCTTTTTTTCAATCGATATACAAGGTAAATCTGCGATTATTTT
This sequence comes from Platycheirus albimanus, assembly GCA_916050605.2. NCBI lineage: Eukaryota > Metazoa > Arthropoda > Insecta > Diptera > Syrphidae > Platycheirus > Platycheirus albimanus. The sequence goes on along the minus strand of OU696696.1, from coordinate 164,281,627 downwards.
AAGATTATCTGTTGAGAAAGTCATTACTCCTCTTTTGGCCAGTACCAATATTTTAAATGGTTCTTCGGGGTTTAAATTAGTTTTATAGAGAATCTGTTTAAAATCACTGGTATAACGAATCCACCTTACACTATTCCATGTTAATTTTTCATCTTTATACATTCGGTGCATTGCCGCAAGGCTCAAACTTCCATGCAGATACTTTTTCGATGTATCCCTTCGGCTATAGTGACTTTCGTATGCCGGAAATTTGTTAATATGCCGTCTGACTTCTTCTATCCTGTTTGGACTTATTTGGTTAACAGGATTTCTTTTTCCACGCAGATTTTGGAAAGGCAAAAGTGGACATGCCACCTTTTTGGCAATAACACTTTTAATAAAACTTTCGGTTTCAGAAAAACACTGTGTGAAATGTGTACGACAGACGCTAGTTCGGTTTCCATCATATTCCAAAAAATATTTCACGGTATTTTCGCGATTGCGTTTCCGTTCCGAATTCAACAGGGTGTTACACCTCTTCTGTTCAACAACCAATAAACCCCCAAAACCCCATTGAATCGTCAGAATTTTCCCATTCGGGTAGGTCATTGCAATCACTATTATTTAAATTATTGGATGAGATCGTGTTGTTTTTTTGGCTGAGAAGTTCGGTTCCTGAATCTTGAACTAAAATATATGTATTATATTAAAATAAAATACTTTTATTATGCTAACAAAATAACTTACTTTTAAATAAATTAATATCAAAATCAAATCCATTCATTGAAGATTTTGTTTCATGAGGAATTGGTTGAACAAAATTAACTGTTGAATGAGGAGTAGTTTCATTCGATTTTGAATATCCATACGAAGCTAATTTGTGAGGCCATTGAAAAAGCGAACCTAATTTATCATGCATACATATAAGGAGTTTTATTCGGTATAACAGACTGGGATGTTCTGAAGTTATTGATGTTACCTGAGTAATAGAGTAATTAATGAGAATATTTATATTCTTATAGAGGATTCTTTGGTGCTTACCACTACTCGTATTTTCATATTGTGTACGATTTCTTTGCATTACATAACTCTTGGAACAAGTTCTTTTTTCTGTAAATACAACAAACAGAATCTCGCTCAAGAAATAAAATGACACGCACAAAAAAGGAACTTGTTTCGTTCATTCAATCACATCAATTCTGAATCACTTTTCACCGCAATCTGATGGACTATCAAAATGTATATAGATGAGGAGAGCCAGGACATACAGACATACAGACATACAGACATACAGACATACAGACATACAGACATACAGACATACAGACATACAGACAGACAGACATACAGACATACAGACATACAGACATACAGACATACAGACATACAGACATACAGACATACAGTCATACAGACATACAGACATACAGACATACAGACATACAGACGTACAGACATACAGACATACAGACATACAGACATACAGACATACAGACATACAGACATACAGACATACAGACATACAGACATACAGACATACAGACATACAGACATACAGACATACAGACATACAGACATACAGACATACAGACATACAGACATACAGACATACAGACATACAGACATACAGACATACAGACATACAGACATACAGACATACAGACATACAGACATACAGACATACAGACATACAGACATACAGACATACAGACATACAGACATACAGACATACAGACATACAGACATACAGACATACAGACATACGGACACAGAGACATACAGACATACAGACATACAGACATACAGACATACAGACATACAGACATACAGACATACAGACATACAGACATACAGACATACAGACATACAGACATACAGACATACAGACATACAGACATACAGACATACAGACATACAGACATACAGACATACAGACATACAGACATACAGACATACAGACATACAGACATACAGACATACAGACATACAGACATACAGACATACAGACATACAGACATACAGACATACAGACATACAGACATACAGACATACAGACATACAGACATACAGACATACAGACATACAGACATACAGACATACAGACATATAGACATACAGACAGGCATACAGGCTGACAGACAAGCAGACAGACGAATAATCCTTTTTATTATTTACCTTCCTTGTCACCTCGTTCCTTTAACATTCTGGCTAAGTCCAAGAGCATTTGAGATCGCGATGACATTTTAACACTCCTTACTACTTCTCTAAAAACACTTAAAAACGATTCTCTAAAAACACTTAAAAACGATATTTTCACAGGCTTTAAGACACAACAACGAAACTCGCACAGAACGAAAAAAACTAAAGTCAAGTTATGACAGCACTTGAGTGAACTATTTTTTTAATGTTAGCAAGGCAAAACAATTAAAGTCAACTTTATTTTCCACTGGTTCTCATATGATTTTGAAATAACCACTTAACTCTACATGAGAAATTGCAAGACTGATTCACTCGCGCGGAATAAGAACGAAATTTGAGATATGCCCCTTTATGGCCACATTTCACATTTGGAAGAACCACCAAATTCGAATAAGGAATGAAAAATCTTATATAGATCTTGAGGAATAACCAATAAACTTGACTTTAGTTGTTTTTCCTCAATAGAAAAAAGAATTTAGCGCAAAATATCAGGGTAGAAAAACAACTAAACCCGACTTTAGCGGTTTTACTTTGACCACGAAATCAAATAAAAGTATCGAATTTCACACAGAAAAACAACTAAACTCAAATTTAGCTGTTATTTTTCGTATTAAAAGAGTTAATCGATGATCCTAAATCGACTTTAGATAATGAAGTCAGATCTTAAAAAAAAAAATTCAATTAAGTGAATTTGCCTTAACGAGGATCTAAGAAAGTGACTTTAGTTGTTATGTTTTTGGATATTGCTCCCCCAATTTTTAAGATACAGAGCTAAAAAAAAAATTGACCATAGATTCGGACACGCTGGACCAAACTATACAAACTATTCGTCTAAACTCGACTTTAGCGGCTCTTCCTTGTGGCCACAGAAATATCACCTATTTCTCAATGCATTGTATCAACAAAAAATCTTTCCTATCTTTCTATTCCTTCTAACTATTGCCGTGCAGTTTGCATTCAAAAGACCTTGGGTCTTACAGGCATATAGTTAAAATTATTATTATTATTATTATTATTATTATCTGCAAAACAAGATGCAAGGAATCAAACCCGGCAGTTTGAAGAAGAGAATATTGATAGTGACGGGACCGACTACCATTCAGTTTGCGGTTGGACAATCGATGCACCATAAAATGCATTCTTCAGCGATCTTAACAGGAGGAAGCAATCAGCATTGTGAAGAAGAAAAGACCCTCTATCAAATTTTGCCGACCCGTAACCCTACGGACGAGCTGCTCTACAGCATGCTTGTGGAGGTGGAATCAATAGTCAACTTTAGACCCCTAACATATGTGCCTATTGAGAGTGAAAACGACGAAGTGCTGACTCCGAACCATTTCATCTTGGGCACCACAAATGGTGAAAAACCTGAAGGGATCGAGTGCGATAAGGGTATCCTGTTAGGAAAGAATTGACTGAAGTCTCAACAATGCGCTAATTCATTTTGGAAGCGTTGGTTACGTGAATACTTACCAGAATTAAATCGTCGAAGCAAATGGAACCAGCCCGTCAAGCCAATCGAAGTGAGGCACCACAAATGGTGAAAAATCTGAAGGGATCGAGTGCGATGAGGGTATCCTGCTAGGAAAGAATTGGCTGAAGTCTCAACAATGCGCTAATTCATTTTGTAAGCGTTGGATACGTGAATACTTACCAGAATTAAATCGTCTAAGCAAATGGAACCAGCCCGTCAAGCCAATCGAAGTTGGGCACCACAAATGGTGAACAATCTGAAGGGATCGAGTGCGATGAGGGTATCCTGCTAGGAAAGAATTGGCTGAAGTCTCAACAATGCGCTTATTCATTTTGTAAGCGTTGGGTACGTGAATACTTACCAGAATTAAATAGTCGAAACAAATGGAACCAGCACGTCATGCTAATCGAAGTTGGAGATTTTGTGATAATTGTGGATGACAGACCAAGGAACCTTTGGGTGCCAGGCAGAGTAGTTGACACGACAAGAGGCAAGGATTGTCAAGTTAGAAGAGCTAAAGTACAAACCGCAGAGGATTCTTTGAGGCCCGCCGTTAAATTGGCTGCCCTCGATGTCAGCAAGGGTAAGTCGACCCAAGGAGCTGAGGACGTCATACCGGAGGGGAGAATGTTGGCAACGCCGACAGACAACGAGAACAATTTGAAAGAAACGATCTGACAGCTGTTTCGAAATTTGAAATTCGAAAAGTAGCAGCCAACTTCAACGTAAAAAGAACATTCTAGAACAATTTCACACAAAAATAAAATGCACGACTGGGTCGCATGTACTTCCTGTGTGGGTGCAATAGTACGATGAAAACAGACCTTTCGATCAATGAGAACAACTCAATTTTGAAAAATTTGGTAAAACTTAAAAACATTTGACTGAAACTGGAAAAACCGATATACGGGAGATAACGTTAAGAGACCTATACAATTTAAAATTAAGACGTTATCTTTTGGGTGTTATAAATGATACAAATGTCCACTTATGGCCAAACTAATAATACTGTTAAAAGCAATTTCCGCTATTATCATGTATAACCAAAAACAAAAAATGCAGTTTTGTTTGAAGTATTCTATGTATGTTACATACAAAATTTCATAAAAATCGGGGGAGCCTTTTTGAGCAAATTAGAAAAAATTAAAAAATTGGCCAAAATCTAGAGGCTCTTTGTATAGGAGCCACAATTTAAAAAAGAAAAACTGAAAAAAAATCAATGCCGTCTGATAGGAAGCTGTAAGGAACTATACCAAACAAAGTTTGAGTGAATTCGATGCAACCGTTGACAACTTACGGCCATTTGAAAAAAGCCGTTAAGAGCAGATCTCCGTTATTTGCATTTTTAGCCAAAAACTAAAAACGCAGTTCTCTTAAAAACACTAAAAGAATATAACACACAAAGTTTAATCAAAATCGTTAGAGCCATTTTCGAGAAAATTAGGAAAAAACAAAAAAAGTTGGCTAAAACTCAACGGCTCGTTGTATGGAAGGCACCGTTTACAAAGGCTTCAGTGAAAAATTTAGTAAACCATCCTATAGAACACTGTGAAAAAATAAGTCAAAGGAGATGGCCCATTTTCCTAGGGAACCTGGCCCAGTGCGTCCACTAATGAATCTAATATCAAATGAAAGGTGGTATTAAGGACAGTATGTGGGTGAAATATTTTTAAAATCGTTCGTGGGGTTTTTGAGATATTTGAGCTTGAAGTTGACTAATTCAGAAGCAGAATTTCACTTATTTTTCCGTCAAAACTGCTTATATTTTCCGATATAAGATACGTAGGGAAATAAATCTGGTATCAAATGAAAGGTATTTTGTCTACCTTTTCATCGTAATTAAAATTATTTTTGTACATATTCTCCAATATTTCGTTTTATGTTATTAGAAATTAAGTTTTTTGTACTTACTTTTTAAACGTCAATATCTTAAAAAGATCAGCAGTGATTCCTAATTTCATCATTTTAAATTTTATTTAAATCCTTTTAAAGATTATTTATTTACCTATAATTTGATATATAATTTAGTGCTCTTTATTAAATACAAACTTAGTTTTGAATTAACTTACAAATGGCCTTTTTGGCAACACACAGTTAAATGAAAATTACCAACCAGCCATAATCATATGTGACGGAACTTATGTTTACCTCCAAAAAGTTCAAATTATAGTTTCCAAAAAGCAACATATAGTCTGCATAGGTTTCAGAATTTAGTTAAACCCTTTATGATGACATGCTGTGACGGCTATATAATAGACGTATACGGACCTTATGCAGCAATTGATTCTGATAAAACAATTATTAAAAATCTTTTTAGAGATGAATATGGGAACATGAGGCGTTTTGTTAAAGAAAATGATGTTTTATCCTAGACAGAGGTTTCAGGGATGCTATTTCAAGCCTAGAATCCTACGGGTACAAAGCACACATGCCTGAAACTGTTCTGGAAGGGAATAATCAGCTGACAAAAGCTCAAGCTAACAAGACAAGATGTGTAACAATGGTAAGATGGGTTGTGGAAGTTGTCAATGGACGCTTTAAGAGAGATTTTAAACTATTCCGCCAAAACTTTTTTAATTTAGCTACTCGTCACTTAATGGATGATTTTAAAATTGCAGCTGCAATCCTTAATAAGTTCCATCCTCTGTTAGAAGACAATACAGATGCCAGCGTTTTACTGGAGTTGGCTTTGAGTAGATTAAATACTCCTAACCATTTAGGCGATTTTGTTAAGGAAAATAACTTAATAGAACTGGGGCAGTGTTTCGTAGAATTAACGGACACATTCCAAGCTCAAATAACTTTCCTTTGCTTGATTTGACAGAGCTTCGTAAAATATCATTGGGAAATTATCAAATCAAACAAGCTCGCTCTTATTGTGGGGAACATCTTAAAAGCAATGGAAGTTATATAATAGAAGTTTGTGAAAATGTAATAAGAATAAATTCCACACATCAAAGCCTGGTTGGAAACAATTATTTACTTAGAGGTCGCATTAAATCTCGACACATCAGTGGGAAAATATATTTTACATACATCCTTGTCAGTAATGAATCTGATGTAGCCAATAGTTGCAACGCAATAGAAGCGTACTATTGCAATTGTCTTGTAGGAATGTCAACTGTTGGTTTCTGCGCTCATGTTATGAGTATTTTGTGGTACTTAGGATTTGCTCGTCACCAACAAAATATGAACATAGCTCCAGCTTTATTTTTAAATACTATTTTAATAGACAATGAAGTTGAAGGAGAATAAATCTGAAATAATACTTAATATTATAATTAATGTAGGACGTAAGTTATTATGTATGTAATTAAACCGAAATGAATTAAAAAAATCTATTATTTGAATGAATCCAATAACTCCATTTCGCATTTAATATAAGTTAAAAGTTATGTCTCATATTAATAAAAATCATTTAGTTTTAAACCTTTTTGTACATATTAATATTGAAAAAATAAAGACTATAAGTTATTACATCTACATAATTATGTGTCTTTTATAAACTTCTTCTGAAAATAAAAAGAAAACGGTAAGTTTTTTACATGGACTATAATTTTCGAAGTAGCATGATGCATGTTTTCTTAAATAACATCACCTAGATTGTCGTCAATATAAATGTTGTTTATCGGGCTTAAAGTAAGTAATAAATAAATACATGTTTTGCTATTTTTGGTCAAGAAATTATAAAAAATAACGCTAAACAAAAAAGTGCATAGCACATAGTGCATGTAAATATGCTTTTTAGTGTAAGTTAATTCAAAGCTAAGTTTGTATAAAGGGCACTAAATTATATATCAAATTAAAAGTAAATGAATAATCTTTAAAATGATGTTAAAAAATTAGGAATCACTGTCGATGTTTTTAAGATATTGACGTTTAAAAAGTAAGTACAAAAAACTTGATTTCCAATAATTTAAAACGAAATATTGGAAAATATAAGATATTTTCAAAAATAATTTTTATTACGATGAAAAGGTAGACAAAATACCTTTCATTTGATACCAGATTTATTTCCCTCCGTATCTTACATCGAAAAATATAAGCAGTTTTGACGGAAAAATAAGTGAAATTCTGCTTCTGAATTAGTCAACTTCAAGCTCAAATATTTCAAAAACCCCACGAACGATTTTAAAAATATTTGACCCACATAATGTCCTTAATATCACCTTTGATTTGATACTAGATTCATTAGTGGACGCACTAATCCATCTCCTTTGAGTTGATTCAATCAGGCCGTTGTGAACTTATGGCTATTTGAAAAAAACCGTTAAAACCTGATTCTCGTTACGACTACTTGAGCCAACAACAAAAAAAACGCAGTTTTGTTAGAAATGTGTATCGAATCGCATCAGTTCTGGCAACTCTGCATTCGATGGTCACATAAGTATAAGAAGATAAAATTAAACGTAAATAAAACCTAACGAAAGAACTCATCGAAAGAGTGCTTGTTCTGCGAACAAGCACGAGTGAGAGTTAGTCTTAAGCAGGATTTTGAACCGAGAAGGAATAAACGTGCTAATAAGTGGTTTTTTATAACATTTTTCCACTCTAAATTATCGTGTTTTATTTCTTTCCACATATTTATTAATTGATATTATACAGTCCATTTGAGCTACGAAACATTGGTCCATGTCGAGCGTCGGATATTGTGCCAGTGTCGGAATGGCGCAGGTTTCGTTTTCTTAAAAAAAAAACAATAATAAATAAAAAAAAATAAGTGCAGTGATTGATTGTGGTTCGTTTTTAAAACGAACAAAATATTGTGAATAATAAAATTGTGCTCAATTGTGTCACAAAAAATTAAAGTGTGCGCAGCAGTTCGTCACAGGCGACAGGAGTATGGGCAGGAAACTGTGTATCACCAGCAGGCGATGTGCAAAACGGTACTTCATTATATAATAATGATCAATATGTACCAACCAGCATGTAAGTAGATCAATATAAATTGTTGTTGTTTTTCCCCTTTTTCAAACGGCGGTGACCGATGAAAATTCTTCGTCAAGACTCAAGAGAACGAGAGCAGGTAAGAATGTACGTATTCTCTCCTCAGAGCAAGAATACACACACTTACGAGTTACGACTTATGAGCAGCGAACCGGAGTGAAGGAAGACGCATACACAAAACACATTATGTATATGCGCAACTGTGACAAAGAGAAGGAGAAGAATGACAAATTTCGTCATTCGGAAAAAAAAGCGGTCTTTCGAAAGAAAGAAAATTAAAAAAAAAAAAAACAACAAACACAACAACAACAATATCTATACAATAATAATATTAACATACATATTTACATTTTAAATAACATTTATTTAAAGCAAAGAAAAGGATGAGCTGAAATATACCTAGTCCTAGAACAGGACAAAGTATTTTTTATTGTTAAGGAGTGCAAATATTTGATTGTGTGAATGGTTGTGGTTTTTTGGAGTATTTTGCAACGGAGCAGGTTTCTTTTTTTCTCTTCTTTATCTTTTCCGGCTGTGTGAAGTTGGCACCCCACTTGTGAATTTTTTTAACGAAATCTATGCAGTTCGTTTGCCCATCGTTAGCCCACGTTTGCCCACCAAAAATTTTCGTTTGCCCACCCTTGGTTTCGGAAATAATCAAAATTTAAAATTTTGGTTGAAAGACAAAAAAAAAAAAAAAAGATGTAAAAAACGATTTTTTTTAATGCAGTTCGTTTGCCCATCGTTAGCCCACGTTTGCCCACCAAAAATTTTCGTTTGCCCACCTTCCATTTTGAAAATATTGACAAAATAAAATTTTAAATTTATTGAAGCTGGCACCACACTTGTGAAATTTTTTATCGAAATTGATGCAGTTCGTTTGCCCATCGTTAGCCCACGTTTGCCCACCAAAAATTTTCGTTTGCCCACCCTTCAAAAAAAAAATAAAAAATAAAATAGTTTTTTTTTGGTTGAAAGAGATTGAATTAAAAAAAATTCAAAACGTCAAACTGCTACAATTTTTGATGTAGTTCGTTTACCCATCGTTAGCCCACGTTTGCCCACCAAAAATTTTCGTTTGCCCACCTTCCATTTTGAAAATATTGACAAAATAAAATTTTAAATTTATTGAAGCTGGCACCCCACTTGTGAAATTTTTTATCGAAATTGATGCAGTTCGTTTGCCCATCGTTAGCCCACGTTTGCCCATCAAAAATTTTCGTTTGCCCACCCTTCAAAAAAAAAATAAAAAATAAAATAGTTTTTTTTGGTTGAAAGAGATTGAATTAAAAAAAATATTCAAAACGCCAAACTGCTACAATTTTTGATGTAGTTCGTTTGCCCATCATTAGCCCACGTTTGCCCAACAAAAATTTTCGTTTGCCCACCCTTAGTTTCGGAAATAATCAAAATTTAAAATTTTAGTTGAAAGACAAGAAAAAATTTTTTTAAATACACGTGTCCTAAACGTTGACAATCAAAAATTATAGTTTGCCTATATCACCACCCTCCATCTAGAAAATATTGAGAAAATTAAATTTTGAATTTTGTTAAGGTTGCTCCTTATTGTGAAAGTCAAACTAAATAATATACCTATACTTGATATGCATCCTAAGAAAAAAAAAAATTAATTGCAACTAGTAAATTCCTAAATTTTTTGAAGTACTACATTGCACATCTATATCTAATATTAGGTACCTACATCCAATTTGTTTTTTATAGACCTCGGTTTTCAAATACGAAAATTATGTCTTATTATGCTTATGTCTTCCTAATAATAATTACATAGCATACAATATAATTAGGTACCTATGCCAAAATCACGGAATATATATATAAATAAAAAAAAACCGATAGGTACCTACCTACATACAAAATTTATAAATAATATTTTCATTTTCATTTCAATTCATTTATTCATTCCATCTTAGCGGGTGGCAATGGTACAGTGGATGTAGTGCTTGGTTGCTCAACCTGAGAGCTTGGAGTTCAAACCCAGCCTGGGACAGCAATTTTTATTTATTTCCCAAGTTTCAACTGGATGCCACCCGTGAAATTTCCATGAGATAATTAACACCTTAAATCTCAAACCACTGTACCACCTTTCTTTCCTATCTTTCTATTCCTTCTCTTTCCTCGCTCGCATATGTTGATTCATTATAAAGGTATTAATAACCCTTTGAGTGCGAGTGCATTATAAAAAAAAAAAAAAAAAAAAAAAAAAATCTTAGGCTTAATAATTACAATTATTATAAATAAATATCATTACATTATAAACTAATTTTGGAAAGAATAATTGTGAACATTCTGTAACTAGTTAAAGTTAGGGATGAATGTTACATTATTATACCATATTACACATACAGCTTGTTTTTTTTTCACCAAATGCACAAGGTGCTAAGAAATATGAAAATATCCAACTCATAGGAGCTTAACTGTACTACTTACAACTAACTTAACTATGCTTCTACCCCCGCACCTATAGTACCTAATACTGATAGGTTCCTGTATAGGAATTTAAAGTTATTTTTCAAATACATTTTTCTACAAAAATGATAAGTTTATATATGTATATATATAGTAAAGTTTTAAAATGTATATTATAAAAATAAATAAATAATTACTACAGTAAGTAGGTATCAACATTAAATTGCTAATTGTTTTCCTTACCAACACCCATTTTCTATCTAACACGAAACCAAAAACCAAAACTAGAATAAAGACATTGTTTCTCCTAAAAGTAACAGTCAAGCGTCTTTTTAACGCAAAAGTAAAATCTTTCATTGGACACTTTCTTTTTCCTCCATATCCGTGTGTTATCTGTATGAATGTCTATGCAATGTATACATTTATGTAAAAATAGACATAGCTACATAAGAAATGTACACTCTTATTGGTTTTTCCTTTTCTTGACATCATTTACCTATGTAGTGGTCAAAAATTTAATAATTACCTGAATAATATTATCATTCAAATTAAATTTTAGTTTTGATATCAAACAGGTTAATATAATATGTAGGTATATTGTTATCTTTAGATGCTTCTGATCTTCATATTTTATTTTAACCTCATATTTTTTTTTTATTAAAAATGGCTACTTGTACGTACCAATCAGATCATTTATTATCAATATCTTTATCATACAAGCACGTTTCCAAGTTTTGCTGGTTAAATGAAAAATTCCCAATTGGGAAGATCAACATATACTTGTCAATGTGAACCAAATAAGATTAATTCAACTTGTCATTGTAGTAGTTACATCCGAACAGGGTACAGGATCTTGTGGCTTTTCCCTCTGGGCTCCCCTAACAATTGGTGAATCGATTGGGTTTTTATAAGTGCACTATGCACTAGTTTATTTATATTCGAAATACGTAATCAATTTACCTACACATTCGCCTTATGGTCAACCGAAAAGGTACAATGTTTTATTAGTATTTTTTTTTTTTTGCATATTAATTTGATTTCTGCTTTATTGACTATTTAATACATTTTAATGATACCGACTTAAAAAACTTTTTAGGTAAAATTGCATCTACTGAAATATAAAAAAAAATCACGCAACAAAATATCTTTTGTTTGAATTTTCGTTTGGTGACGACTACTGCTTAGCGTGGTGAGATGATCTTTGCGCTATTTTTCGCAATTCTATTGCTTTGTTGTTTTGCTATCTAAGTGCAAAATATAGGACGGTTAGGTAGTTTTCTATATATCGGTCACTACAAAGACGGCCGCGGCGGCGGCGCGGTGGTTTGCAACAAAGCTGGTATCGCGGACAAAGGAAGGGTTGCTCATGTTGTTGTTGGTTGCCATTATGATTAAAGATGGAAAATATCCTGGCGCCGCTCTAGGATACCGGTAGGTTTTCGTTGCTCTTACGGTGCAAGGATTTTATCCTTGTTATGGCAATGGTGTTATATTTTGGCGATTTTTTTTTCTTAAAAGAAACACCGCGACACTCGCCTGCATATGAATATTTGTCATATTTAGATTGATCTATGCGTTGCTTCTTCATTCGCTTGCGAAAAGTATAAGAGAACGGTCATAGTAATTTAAATAAAGAAAAATCAAAAGTGAGTTAGAAATAATTGTGTAATCTGTGCCAAAAATTAAAGATATTTTGTTTTTCGTAAGTATTGCAATATTTTTCATAACTATTATACTAACTTAAAGCGGAGATATTTAGACAAGCCTTTTCTAACTTCGGTCCATTTTTTTAATAAAACAGCTTTAATTTTTATTTTAATACAAAATCAAATATACAATTATTGAATTTTAATGAACATTGAACATCCCGGTTAAATAAGAAATGCATTTGAAAATTTAAATACAAATTTCAATCAGTTTTTTGCTTGCCCAATAGGTCAAGTGTTTATAAAGTGCAGACAAAAGAAAGGATACTATCTTAGAGAATCCCAAAAAATTAATTTTCACCCTACTATTCGTTGGTTTGGTTGTGCGTGTCGCGTGTATGTGGTTGTCCCTTTTATATCTGTTTGAAGAAAATTCAAATCGAGTTTGTGCCTTCGAAGCAACAGGTTGTCATTTATTGGATTTGGAACAGTTTTAACGATTTCAATTGAATTACTTAACATACAAAGTTTATCACATTTAGTGTGGATTTGATTAAACTGAGTTTTAAGTTTTTAACTTAAACGTTCATACGCTCATATTCATGCAATTCAATCCTTTGCTTTGCTGGTTTCGATTTAAGGTCATTGCCAATTTTTGGTTCAATTCTTTTTAATTTTATTGACTTTTTACTTGCGATGTAAAAAAAAATGTTTTTGGACAATCAAACATAACATTACAATGATAGAGAAGTCGAATAAATTGGGTCCGACAATTCTGTCTGTCCGTCTGTCTGTATCGGCACCTACAGCCTAAACGGCTGAACCGATTCGCTTCAAACTTGTTAGAAAGTATTATAATGACGTCCTACAGAGGGATTTTTGGAAATAAAATTCTAGCTTTAAAAGTAACGTGTTTTCTGTACAAATTTTATGTTTTGGTTGGAATAGATTTTTCAGGAAAAGTCTTATAACGGTACCTCCCATAGTACCGGTTTTTTTAAATCAGATTTTCTCGTAAGCCACTTGACGAATTTCGATGAAATTTTTAATGTAGAAGCCCTTTTGGCTAGATGGAGGGTGGTGATATAGGCAAACTATAATTTTTGATTGTCAACGTTTAGGACACGTGTATTTAAAAAAATTTTTTTTTTGTCTTTCAACCAAAATTTTAAATTTTGATTATTTCCGAAACCAAGGGTGGGCAAACGAAAATTTTTGGTGGGCAAACGTGGGCTAACGATGGGCAAACGAACTACATCAAAAATTGTAACAGTTTGACGTTTTGAATTTTTTTTAATTCAATCTCTTTCAACCAAAAAAAAACTATTTTATTTTTTATTTTTTTTTTTGAAGGGTGGGCAAACGAAAATTTTTGGTGGGCAAACGTGGGCTAACGATGGGCAAACGAACTGCATTAAAAAAAATCGATTTTTACATCTTTTTTTTTTTTTTTTCTTTCAACCAAAATTTTAAATTTTGATTATTTCCGAAACCAAGGGTGGGCAAACGAAAATTTTTGGTGGGCAAACGTGGGCTAACGATGGGCAAACGAACTGCATTAATTTCGATAAAAAATTTCACAAGTGGGGTGCCAGCTTCAATAAATTTAAAATTTTATTTTGTCAATATTTTCAAAATGGAAGGTGGGCAAACGAAAATTTTTGGTGGGCAAACGTGGGCTAACGATGGGCAAACGAACTGCATTAAAAAAAATCGATTCTTACATCTTTTTTTTTTTTTGTCTTTCAACCAAAATTTTAAATTTTGATTATTTCCGAAACCAAGGGTGGGCATTACGAAAATTTTTGGTGGGCAAACGTGTGCTTACGATGGGCAAACGAACTGCATCAATTTCGATAAAAAAATTCACAAGTGGGGTGCCAGCTTCAATAAATTTAAAATTTTATTTTGTCAATATTTTCAAAATGGAAGGTGGGCAAACGAAAATTTTTGGTGGGCAAACATGGGCTAACGATGGGCAAACGAACTGCATTAAAAAAAATCGATTTTTACATCTTTTTTTTTTTTGTCTTTCAACCAAAATTTTAAATTTTGATTATTTCCGAAAACAAGGGTGGGCAAACGAAAATTTTTGGTGGGCAAACGTGGGCTAACGATGGGCAAACGAACTACGTCAAAAATTGTAGCAGTTTGACGTTTTGAATTTTTTTTAATTCAATCTCTTTCAACCAAAAAAAAAACTATTTTTTTTTTATTTTTTTTTGAAGGGTGGGCAAACGAAAATTTTTGGTGGGCAAACGTGGGCTAACGATGGGTAAACGAAGTACATCAAAAATTGTAGCAGTTTGACGTTTTGAATTTTTTTTAATTCAATCTCTTTCAACCAAAAAAAAACTATTTTATTTTTTATTTTTTTTTTGAAGGGTGGGCAAACGAAAATTTTTGGTGGGCAAACGTGGGCTAACGATGGGCAAACGAACTGCATCAATTTCGATAAAAAAATTTCACAAGTGGGGTGCCAGCTTCAATAAATTTAAAATTTTATTTTGTCAATATTTTCAAAATGGAAGGTGGGCAAACGAAATTTTTTGGTGGGCAAACGTGGGCTAACGATGGGCAAACGAACTGCATTAAAAAAAATCGATTTTTACATCTTTTTTTTTTTTTTTTGTCTTTCAACCAAAATTTTAAATTTTGATTATTTCCGAAACCAAGGGTGGGCAAACGAAAATTTTTGATGGGCAAACGTGGGCTAACGATGGGCAAACAAACTGCATAAATTTCGATAAAAAATTTCACAAGTGGGGTGCCAACTTCACACAGCCATCTTTTCCCATTGTATTGAATGTGTCCCGATGTATGTGTGCAGTTTCTATGAGCGATTTTGTTTTGTTTTCGTCAAATCCAAATGTGAATGAGCAATGATGATAGAAGGGGCAGGGGGCGATCTGAGTTTATTTGTTTTCTTATGGAGAATGAGAATTTTTGAAATGAGTGGAGTGCGCAGGATGTTCTTTTTCCTCTTTTGGTGCGTGTGTGATTTATATACCTTTTTAATATCATTTTTTTATGAATAAGATATTTTTTCAATATTACCTAGATATATTACGGTGATGTTGCTGCTTTGTTGTTTGGTAGGGATCAAAAATTAATTTCTTTTATAGGTGTTAAGTTTTTTTTTTTGTCACTTTTTTTTTTCTCTTGAAGTTGTGAAGGACTCAAGATATAGTAGGGGCGAGTGGAACTCATAGCACATTTGTGCGAGTTACCAAATATGAGAGAGAAGTTGTGAAGGACTTGAAATATAGCAGGGGCAACTCAAAGCACATAATGTGCGAGTTACCAAACATGAGAGAGCAGGTATGAAGGAGGAACTTGAGTGCAATTGCACCAGTTACCATGAACAAATTATTATTAAAAAAAAAGGACACATAGCTGGGCAGGAAAAAACTCAAAGCACGACGGTGCTAGTTTTTAGAGAAGGAAAGCTTGCAAGCGGCAGGAATAAAATATTTTAAATTCAAAAAGAATAAATATTTTTAAAGCAGGAATATGAGCCACAAACGAATTTCTTCTCGATGCAACATATCTTTTCCTATAATAAATAAGCTTTATTGGCAACGACAAAAGCAGCAACAACAAGCCCGCTTTTTTTTATTATATATATTATTTATTTTATTTTATTTTTGCATACTGGGAATTTTAGTACCTACTGCAAACGAGTATCTCTTTCATTTTCAGGGTAGGACATTTTTGAGTCATCTTTTCTAATGCAATACGATTTTATATATTTACAGAAAAGAGCAGCGAATAAAAAAGATTGACAACCAGCAGGAGAAAAATCACCAATATGTATTGGATGCTGGTGTATTTTCAGTGAGCAGGATGCTTGCCTCTGTGAAATCTCCAGATTTTGGAATTTGTACGATGGCAGCAGCGCAGGTCAGAAGCCTGGTCGCAGGTCAAGATCAGCGAGAGCAGGATCGCGTTGGCCGACGATATGTTGGTCAACATGGAGATACAACGCAGGATTGCTGGAGCGGAAGAAAATTACTTTGCTGCCCACGCAGTATTGCAGGAAAAAATAAAAAATGGCGACAGCAACGAGTATAGCAGGTACAGCAGGTAGAGCAGAACAGGCATTGAGCGGAGCGATGGGCAGAAAATTTTAGCAGCCGTTGTCACAACTTCAGACACGGCCGAATTCGAGCTGGTATATGAGGACATGCTAGCAGCTGGCAGTAATGCCCGAAGAGCAGGAGCACCAGGTGACAAGAGGCTGTTGCCTTGCCACTCGTGCAAATTTCTGAATCATCCAATGTGACGTCGTCTAGAGTTTGCAGTACTGAGCATTCGTGCTAAGCAGGATCTCGTGAAGGAAAAGGCACTGCCCCAATTGTCTTAAGACGCGCCATGCCCCAAAGGACTGCTTCCAAGGGCCGTGTTGTCGATGCCCCGGGAAGCAAATGCAAAATAGTGCTACGAAAGAGATTGGGAAGGGTGCAGAAACTGTTCTATATGCGCAGGAAAAGTGAAAGAAGAGAAGGAGCCAGACAAGCGAAAATAAGCAAAAGGCAGATTGACTAATTATGCCTCCCAGGAAACGCCCTCGGTTGGAGAAGGGCAGGACGGAAGAAGTAGCAGGAACAGCAGGAAGAGAGAAAGCAGGAAGTGATTTGGAAGAGGTGATGTCCTGGGGGATTTTAAGAGAGCTAGGCGTTTGCCTTCTAAAAATAAAAATAAAAGTATGACTATAATTTATTTCGTCTTTTTATGTCTTTTAATTATAATGAGCAAGAGCAGGAGAGAGTTACTTTGATGCCCACGGCACAAGTAAGAATTGAGATGGATAACAGGAAGTATGGGCTGGTAAGAGCACTTTTAGAGACGGGCGCACAGCTTAATCTGGTTTTAATAGAGCAGGACTTTTGGATTCTTCCTGAGCAGGTTAAATGGCAGCCAGTTGTGCCAACACAAAACTTGAAATCGCCACGGATGAGCATTGCTACAGCACCTCTTGCTGATCCACATTATTGGAAAGCAGGTACTGTAGATTTATTGCAGGTTCATAGCAGAAGCATTTACTTCTGCCTTAGAGCATCGACGAGGTGGTGTCCTTGAGATGGAAACTGTTTTCGGCAGAATAATATTGGGAGAGTATGGTAATTAGAAGGATAGCATGAACAATGAGCAGGTATCGCAGGCAGTGCGCATGGATAATAATCAACTTCATGAATCGCTTAAGCGTTTTTGGCATAAATGGTTTAAATGACATAGAAATGTTGTTGAGCAAGTAAAAAGAGCAGGAGGAGCAAGTGGAGCAAAATTTCATCAAAACAAATTCACGTGATGATTTTGGCAGGTTTGTTGTGACGATTCCTTTGAAGGAAGCAGTGAAAGAGCTTGGAAGTTCAGACCTTACAGCTAAGCGTAAGTTTTTTGCTTTGGAGAGAAGGTTGGCAGGAGATCCTGAGTTTAAACAAAGTACCAAGAGTTTATGAGAGAACATGAAGACGCAGGACATATGACACCAGTGACTGGCACAGTGCATGGCAAAACCATATACCACATCATTGCGTCACCAAAAAGTTAAGGGTCGTATTTGATGAGAGCTGCAGGACAAATAAAGGTACTTCATTAAATGAAGTGCAATTGCTTGGAGAAAACTAACAGAAGGATCTGCACGAAATTTCGATGCACCGTGTCGCTATTACTGCGGATATTAAAATGATGTTCAGAATATTGAAAGTGGCGAAGGAACAATGGGATTTGCAGGGTATATTCTGGAGAGAAAACCCGCAGGACAATTTGAGAGAATATTGGCTGACAGTAGTCACCTATGGTATGACCTCATCAGCTTATAATACTGTACAATGTGCAAGGGAGGCAGGAGTTTCCAGAAGCTGCAAAGACAGTAATTGCTTAACTGTTAAGCAGGAATTTTATATGGATGACTGCACAGGTGGTGATTCTGAAGAGAAGGAGATCAAGTCATCAAAAGATTTCGATCATGTTTTAAAAGGGGCAGGTTTTGAGCTTAGAAAATGAAAATCCAATTCCAAAGCTCTTGTGAAGGACATGAACTATGAAGAGCAGAAGTCAATAATGTTCCAGGATGATGAGAAAACATCAGTTTTGGGCCTTAAGTGGCTGCTTGAGAAGGATCAATTCACGTTTGTGGTAAAAACACCAAAGACTCAGCAGGCAATAACAAAGAGAAGCGTAGTGAGCTATGTCGCTCAACTTTACGATCCTAATGGGTTCGTGGCTCCTGTCATGAACGTACTAAAGATTCTCATCCAGGACATATAGCGTTTGAAGGTTGACTGGGATGAGGGACTCCCTAGAGAGATATATGAGAGATGGAGAGATTTCTGGCAGGAAATAACATATTTAGAGAACGTGAAAATTTGGAGATGAACAGGTACTTCAGAAAAATTACGAAAAGAACTACATGGATGCTCGGATGCTTCTGAGAGGGCATATGGAGCAGCGGTTTATCTGAGAACGATACGTACGGCAGGATCACAGCAGATCTCATCACAGCAAGAACACGGGTTGCATCACTTACAACGGTGGCAATACAGTGCTAAGAGCAAGCAGCAGCGGAGCTATTGGGACGGTTAATTGTAAACGTCATTAAAACAATGGAATGGGAAGGTATCGAGTATGATCTTTGGACAGATTCACTCGTAGCGCGGCATTGGATAAGTAAATTACCATGCAATTTAAAAACGTTTGTAGCGAATAGAGTCTCGTTTATACAAACAAAAATACCGAAGTCAAAAGGTGAAGACACTTGGAACGAAGGATAACCCGGCTGATATTCTAAGAAGAGGAATACAGCCATCAGCATTGGTTGATAACAAGTTGTGGTTGCATGGGCCGGAATGGTTGGCAAAACCTCGGTCGAGCTGGTCATCTGAAAAGTTTGTGCCAAATGTTTCAGATGGGGGGAGGGATGAGATGAAGATTTTCGTGATAACAAAATTAATAGAGCCCTTATTTATTTATGTGAAGTGCTGAAGAAGGAGTATTCCATTGATTGAATACACGTCTACATTAGAGAAGGCGATTAATGTAATAAAAAGCAAAAATAAAGCAACGAAAAGAAGATGAAGAGATAGATGGAAAGAGATGGAGACGTTCTGCACGTCAAGTGAAAAGAAGGAATAGAGCATATGAGAGTGCAGGAGATACAGCAGTACTTGGCCAACCATTCTCTGAAGAGAGGATGAAATCAATCGGTCATCTGCTGAGAAAAGAGCAGGAAAAGTATTTTGCGAAGGAAATCATATGTATAGAGAAGGACATGTGTTTGCCTGAAAAGAGCAGGATAGAGTTCTTTAAGCCAATCTTAAATGGTGAACAGATTCTGAGAGTAGCAGGGAGACTGGAAAGAGCAGAGATGGAATACGAGAGAAGGCATCCAGCTATCGTGCCAAATAGTTCTCGATTGGCTTGGTTGATCATGTATAATGCGCATACAGCAACGAATCATGGAGCAGTGCAGGTCATGATGCAGGACATTCGTCAGAGATTCTGAATTCCGAAGCTCCGAGGTCAGCTGAGGAATTACTTACATAAGTGCTTGGTTTGCGTGCGTTATAATCAACTTTTTGAGATGCAATTGATGGCTGATTTGCCATCAGAGAGAGCAACAGCAGGGAAGGCTTTTCTACACACAGTGGTAGACTATATGCAGGTCCATTCAAAATAAAGATGATCGACAGAGCAGGTGAGCAAATAATAAGACAGAAATGTTGGGTTTCCGTCTTTGTTAGCCTTAAAACTAGTGCAGTGCATATAGATTTGGTATCAAATCTGACGTCAGTGGCGTTCATTGCTTGTTTCGAAAGATTCATAGCAAGAAGGGGCAGGTGTGGAAGGACAATGGTACATCATTTGTCAGTGCAGCGAAGGAATTGCAGAAAGCCAAAGAGCGTTGGTTAGTGAAGGATACATTTGAACACTTAAGTTTGAAAGAGAGAAGAGACGGAATGGAAGTTTATGACTCCTGCGGCAACACATCAGGTGAGAGTGGGATATACGAAGCAGCGGTAAAGTCGATGAAATATCATTTGACGAAGATTGTTGGAGCGAAGGTTTTGACATTAATTACTGGGATAGAAGCCATCTTGAATTTAAGACCGCTACATCCATTAAGCAATGATCCTGATGAATTGCAGGCGTTAACGCCGGGACATTTTGGTTGGTGAACTGCTTGTTTTACCGTTAACATTTATAACCAATGAGATGCCAAATACCAAGGGCATACAATTGTGGAAGGAGGGCAAGACTATGCTTGCACTCTTCTGGAGCAGATGGAAGGAAGAGTACTTATCTACTCTATACGGGATTAATAAATGGCGAAAGGAGAAATATGGGTTGAGAGAAGAACAACTCTATATAATCAGGAGAGAAAATTTCCCATCATCGGAGTGGGCGAGGGGACGGATATCAAGACTATTACCAGGCAGGGATGGACTCATAAGAAGCATGGTTCTGCAGACAGCGAGCAATCAACTTACGAGACCGGTACAGAAGATCGGCATCTTACCAATCAAGGAACTGGAATGATTAATATATTAGAATAAATTTGTATTGAGCAGAGATATATGTATGTAAAATAAAAGCTAAAGGGATGGAAAACCGTAGGTTTTCGCCGGGACTGTATCGAATCGCATCAGTTCTGGCAACTCTGCATTCGATGGTCACATAAGTATAAGAAGATAAAATTAAACGTAAATAAAACCTAACGAAAGAACTCATCGAAAGAGTGCTTGTTCTGCGAACAAGCACGAGTGAGAGTTAGTCTTAAGCAGGATTTTGAACCGAGAAGGAATAAACGTGCTAATAAGTGGTTTTTTATAACATTTTTCCACTCTAAATTATCGTGTTTTATTTCTTTCCACATATTTATTAATTGATATTATACAGTCCATTTGAGCTACGAAACAAAATGCTTAAAGTTAGCTAAATTTTAAGTTTAATCAAAATCGTTCGAGCCGTTTTCGAGAAAATCCAAATTGAAAAAAAAACCGTTACTTGAAAGGTACAAGTTTGAGCCGGGCTAAGACGAAATAAAATAAAATGCACGACTGGGTCGCACGAACTTGCTCTTATGATAAGCAATTGCTTAGTGGCTGCATATATGGATTTAAAAAAAATGTAAATAATTTCGAAAATTCTTTTATTTTTTAAATTAGTTTAAGAGTTTTCTCGGAAAAACAAAGTATGTATGCAATAAAATTTCAAAGCTATATGTAAATCTAGGAAAAAAAAAATTGAAAATCGTTCGACCAGTTTTTTTTTTTAAGTTATTTTTGAAAAACTTTTGCAAAAAATATTTTGAAATTTATTTGAGTATGCAAATATATGGCAATCTGTAGTTTACATTTGAAAAATAATTAAAAAAAATCAATGTACCCGTTTCCAACATATTTCGAAACCAAAAATTTTTTTTTACAAATTATAAAAAATCAAAAAAAAAAGTTTTTGAAAATTTTGAAATGCCATATTGATAAAGTTATGAATGACTTCCTGTGGCCAGAATTTTATTTAAATCGAATGTATAGTTTACGAGAAAATTTGATTTGAAGATACTGGTTCTATGAAAGGTACCGTTATAAAACAAATTTTGAAAAAAAATTTCTAACTTAAAGATAGACTGCCTTAAGAAATAAAATGCACGACTGGGCCGCACGAACTTGCTCTAATGAGTGACAGTGGTTTAGGGGCTTGAGATTTTGATAAAAATAAAATTTTCAAAATTCTTAAATAAATACTTAAACTAAAATGAGCTGAAAAAAAAGTACGCAATTTTATTTCTTCAATAAATTTGAATTTATGAGAATAAATTTATAAAAATCTGTGGAGCGGTTTTTGAGAAAAAAAGTTTTTTTTGAAAAACTTTTTGAAAAAAATTTTCAAAAAAAATTCAAAAACGCCATTTCATAGATATTAAGCAAATACATTTATTTATAATTTTTAGAAAAAAATTTAATAAGCAGTTTTAAAAATATTAATTTTTTAACTTTTTTTCTTAAAAATGCTTTTAAAAATACAATAAAATATTTTTCAAAAATATTGGTATGCAGTACAAATTGAGCTACCTACAACTATATATGTGTGAAATTTCGAAAGAATCGGTTGAGTCGTTTTCGAGTTAGTCGAAAGCAAAAAAAACGGTCCTATGGAAAGTACCGTTCTTAGTCGTTTTTTAAAACTTTTTTTTCAGCCATATGATTGGTCGTACCTAAAAAGCAACACTGATTTTTTTTAATAGAAATCGTTAGAGCCGTTTTTGAGAAAAATAAGCTTTAACGTAACGGTTGTATGGCAGGTACCGTTATTTTTTGAGCTAAAAAAAAAATTTCAATTTCCCCTCTGTACAATACCTAACAAAGTCTATATACCAAGTTTGAAGCAATTCGGCCCACCCGTTTGGGCTGTAGGTCTCTATACATACAGACAGACAGACAGACAGACAGACAGACAGACAGACAGACAGACAGACAGACATACAGACGGACAGAATTTTTAGACCATCTTTTTTCGTCTTCGCTATCATCGTAATGTCATGTTTGATTGTTATCTCAAAACTTTTTTTTTCGACGAATGCATAACTTGCCTTATAGTACCTATAATCGCAAGTAAAAAGCATTCTGAAAGTTTTATCAAAATCGTTAGAGCCGTTTTTGAGAAAATCAATTTTTTTCTTCCCGATTGTATAGCAGGTGCCGTTATTTTTTGGGTCTAGAGCAAAAATAAATAAAATGCACGACTGGGTCGCACGAACTTGCTCTTATGTGTGACAGTGGTCTTAGGGCTTGAGATTTTGATAAAAATGAATTTTTAAAAATTCTTAAATAAATACTTAAACTAATTTGAGCTGAAAAAAAGTACGCCATTTTATTTCTTTTATAAATTTGAATTTATGAGAATAAATTTATAAAAATCTGTGGAGCGGTTTTTGAGAAAAAAAGTTTTTTTTTGAAAAACTTTTTGAAAAAAATTCAAAAACGTCAGTTCATAGGTATTCAGCAAATACATTTATTTAAAATTTTTAGAAAAAAATTTAATAAGCAGTTTTCAAAATATTAATTTTTAAAATTTTTTTTTAAAAAATGCTTTTAAAAATACAAAAAAATATTTTTCAAAAATATTGGTATGCAATATAAATTGAGATACTTACAGCTATTTGTGTGTGAAATTTCGAAAGAATCGGTTTAGTCGTTTTCGAGTTAGTCGAAAGCAAAAAAAACGGTCCTATGGAAAGTACCGTTCTTAGCCATTTTTTAAAACTTTTTTTCAGCCATATGATTGGTCGTACCTAAAAAGCAACACTGATTTTTTTAAATAAAAATCGTTAGAGCCGTTTTTGAGAAAAATAAGCTTTAAAATAACGGTTGTATGGCAGGTACCGTTATTTTTTGAGCTAAAAAAAATTTCAATTTCCCCTCTGTACAATACCTAAAAAAGTCTATATACCAAGTTTGAAGCAATTCGGCCCACCCGTTTGGGCTGTAGGTCTACATACAGACAGACAGACAGACAGACAGACAGACAGACAGACATACAGACGGGCAAATTTTTAGACCATCTTTTTTCGTCTTCGCTATCATCGTAATGTCATGTTTGATTGTTATCTCAAAACTTTTTTTTTCGACGAATGCATAACTTGCCTTATAGTACCTATAATCGCAAGTAAAAACCTCGACAACCGTTTTTCTTGAAACTGCTATATATCAAGTTTGAAGAAAATCCGTCAAGCCGTTTAGACTGTAGCATGACATCCGCACATCCGCACAGACAGACCGACGGACGGTATGGCGAAAACCACTTTTTTGGGCTTCTCTATCATCGTAATGTCATGTTTGATTAAAACGTCGATTTTTTTTCTGCACGAAACCAATACTTGCCCTATAGAGCAAGTAAAAAAATGCAAAACGAAACCGATGCGACGCTAGACAGCAGCAGCAGACAAATCTATGAAAATAAAAATAAAAAGCAAAAGTTATTAAATAAGATATTCTCAAAAAACTAAAAGTAAGAAAGAAAGAAAGAAAAAATGTTAAAATGAAATGTTAATTGATTAATTTTATACCTATTTCAGGAAATTAGTAATTCTACTTAATCTAATACATGAAATAAAGTGTAACTTATAAAATTGGTTTTCAATAAATAATGATAAATTGTTTCAGTAAATAGATTTTTATTGACAAATCTCGAATATGATAAGAACCTTGTCGCTTGAAGCAACACATTGACTGGACTAAGAGTTTAAAGCTCGAAAGATATTTCTAATGATAATATAAAATTGTAACGGGTGGATGTCTGTACATTGAAGCTATAGATGCAAAACTAATATGGGTAGTCTCTTTTAGACCCACAGAAGCCAAAACAACCGTTTTAAGAATTGTCGTCTGTCTGTCTGTATGTTTGTACGCGCATCACGCAAGAACTACTGCATAGAATTGAATGCGGTTTTCGCAGGTTAATTGCTAGTACGCCAACTTAAAATAAAGGCTATATTTTATCGCACAAAAATATATAATTCTGGTTTTTTTTTAAATATTACTGCAATAGCACGTTTGTCAATGAACTTAACGCAAAATTAAAGTAAATCATAAAACGAGCCCAACACTTACCCATATACATGAAAAGATATAAGTTAGTCGTTCTGAATTATTGTTGTTCCGAATGGGGACCATTCGTAGTATAAATTTCTACCATCTAGAGACGACAGCCCTGAGAAGCCAACCCAATACACTAATACAGCAATCAACAATTATTTATATACTTACTTATGTACTAATATTTTTCCATGCCAGCCTGCGAGCGGTATAAAATGAATTTATAATTCAGTCATCTACGAGCAAGCGAACTATAAGCAATAAATTGGGTTTTTTCCGCAAGTCGGTTTTTCCCAAATCAAAATGGTCGGTCTTTTCATTTATATTATTAGAATTAGTTACTTAAAGGTGGCGACTCCTATTTTTAATAGCAAAAATAAGTCGCGCCTATACCTACAGTTGTTATATTAAAAACATCTTTAAATCTTAAATAAACTTTAAAGACTTAGGCGTCTTATTCAGCGAAACCAGAAATTGAAAAATAATGTAACCGTAGAATGGAATTGAGGGACGCACGAAGAACAGTGTAAACGTCACGACAATGTTTGGCTTGGTGAACGAGCCATACTTACGTCAAAAACTGATGAAGTAAAGCTGCCACAAATCACAGTACTTCGGAAAACGTTGGAGGAGACTATGGTGGTCCATAAGTTTTATACGGAACCGATGCTACCACTTATTCGGTAGAATTTTTTAACTCTATTTCTCCCCGCGCGTAATATCGTTTTGAAAGAGGGCATTCCAATTAGGTATATTGCTTCGGAATCTAACCCTCCAACTATGCAATGGAATCCGTTGTTATGTTACTTCAAAATAGAATTCTACAGAAGCCAAAAATCTTACCGGATGTGGAGATGGTAAAGTATGTAGTTTATACTTGCCACTCATACCTCCGATTTACAGCAATTTCACGTTTTGGGAGTATGTTGCACAACTACAATCTCAGGACAATTTATTCCTCTCAAGGATAACTATAAGTTGCTTGCTCTAGGCTCTAAGAACACAAGCTCAATTAAATTGTTTATAATGGCTCCTATGGGTAGAACTTAGGGAATGTTTTATATAAACAAATTCTTTAATTTTTGTTGTTTTATTTTCCACAAAAATAAGCACTGTTTGTCCACCCGTCCGCCGTTAGAAGTCCATTTTATTGGTTTTCAATTTTGAACTGGCTGTGCAAAAATAAAAAAAGCCTAGATACTTGCTAGTAATAAATAAATTGGATATTTGAAGAGAGGAATGAATTTTGGAAGTAGGTATATTTTAATGAGTCAAGAGATTAGCTTAATGACAGTAACGCAACCCTGCGTGCAGCGTGGAGAGGGGAGCCATCAGTGACGGTGGCCGGTCGCTGGTGACGTGGGCAAAACTCTCCAAGCAATAAAAAAAAATCGTGCGATTATGGTATTATATGTGAGGTAGGGAAGTAACAGTACAGCACTTGTGCATTGTGCGCGCCTTGTAATTACAACACAAGTTTTTCTGATTTTAATATTTGTAGAACTTGTCTGAAAATCATTTCAAATCAGTGCACCGCGCTTAAAGTTTATGTTTTAGCATGTTCCCAAAATGTTTTAGTTTAGATATTTTATAGATTTGTACTTGCTCAATAGGGCAATTATTGGTTTCATGCAGAAAAAAATCGGTTTTAATCAAACATGACATTGCGATGATGGAAAAACCCAATAAAGTGGTTTTCGCCAAACCGTCCTCAGCGTCGCGTCGGTCGATCTGTGAGTGCGTCTGTTCGCCTGTCCGGATATGCGCATGTGCGTTTTTCACACCATGCTACAGCCTAAACGGCTTGACATATTTTCTTCAAACTTGATGTATAGCAGTATGAGGAAAAACGATTGCCTAGGTATTTTTTATTTCGTTTTAGCCCGGCCCAAACTGGTACCTTTCAAGTAACGGTTTTGTTTTTTTTGATTTACTCGAAAACGGTTCAAACTATTTATATTAAACTCAAAATTTAAGTTACCAAAGATATTTCTAACAAAACTGCTTTTTTTTTTGTTTTTGGCTTAAATGGTCGTAACAAAAATCAGGTTTAAACGGCTTTTTTTAAATGGCCATAAGTTCGTAACGGCTTGATTGAATTGACTCAAACTTCGTTTGGCATAGTTGTTCATGGTTATCTATAGGCTGGCATTCCAAAGGAGATGGCCCATTTTTGGGCCCAGTGCGTCCACTAATGAATCTAGTATCAAATCAAAGGTGATATTAAGGATATTATGTGGGTCAAATATTTTTAAAATCGTTCGTGGGGTTTTTGAGATATTTGAGCTTGAAGTTGACTAATTCAGAAGCAGAATTTCACTTATTTTTCCGTCAAAACTGCTTATATTTTTCGATATAAGATACGGAGGGAAATAAATCTGGTATCAAATAAAAGGTATTTGGTCTACCTTTTCATCGTAATAAAAATTATTTTTGAAAATATCTTATATTCTCCAATATTTCGTTTTAAATTATTGGAAATCAAGTTTTTTGTACTTACTTTTTAAACGTCAATATCTTAAAAACATCGACAGTGATTCCTAATTTTTTAACAGCATTTTAAAGATTATTCATTTACTTTTAATTTGATATATAATTTAGTGCCCTTTATACAAACTTAGCTTTGAATTAACTTACACTAAAAAGCATATTTACATGCACTATGTGCTATGCACTTTTTTGTTTAGCGTTATTTTTTATAATTTCTTGACCAAAAATAGCAAAACATGTATTTATTTATTACTTACTTTAAGCCCGATAAACAACATTTATATTGACGACAATCTAGGTGATGTTATTTAAGAAAACATGCATCATGCTACTTCGAAAATATAGTCCATGTAAAAAACTTACCGTTTTCTTTTTATTTTCAGAAGAAGTTTATAAAAGACACATAATTATGTAGATGTAATAACTTATAGTCTTTATTTTTTCAATATTAATATGTACAAAAAGGTTTAAAACTAAATTATAATTCATTTTGGTTTAATTACATACACAATAACTTACGTCCTACATTAATTATAATATTAAGTATTATTTCAGATTTATTCTCCTTCAACTTCATTGTCTATTAAAATAGTATTTAAAAATAAAGCTGGAGCTATGTTCATATTTTGTTGGTGACGAGCAAATCCTAAGTACCACAAAATACTCATAACATGAGCGCAGCAACCAACAGTTGACATTCCTACAAGACAATTGCAATAGTACGCTTCTATTGCGTTGCAACTAATGGCTACATCAGATTCATTACTGACAAGGATGTATGTAAAATATATTTTCCCACTGATGTGTCGAGATTTAATGCGACCTCTAAGTAAATAATTGTTTCCAACCAGGCTTTGATGTGTGGAATTGATTCTTATTACATTTTCACAAACTTCTATTATATAACTTCCATTGCTTTTAAGATGTTCCCCACAATAAGAGCGAGCTTGTTTGATTTGATAATTTCCCAATGATATTTTACGAAGCTCTGTCAAATCAAGCAAAGGAAAGTTATTTGAGCTTGGAATGTGTCCGTTAATTCTACGAAACACTGCCCCAGTTCTATTAAGTTATTTTCCTTAACAAAATCGCCTAAATGGTTAGGAGTATTTAATCTACTCAAAGCCAACTCCAGTAAAACGCTGGCATCTGTATTGTCTTCTAACAGAGGATGGAACTTATTAAGGATTGCAGCTGCAATTTTAAAACCATCCATTAAGTGACGAGTAGCTAAATTAAAAAAGTTTTGACGGAATAGTTTAAAATCTCTCTTAAAGCGTCCATTGACAACTTCCACAACCCATCTTACCATTGTTACACATCTTGTCTTGTTAGCTTGAGCTGTTGTCAGCTGATTATTCCCTTCCAGTTTCAGGCATGTGAGCTTTGTACCCGTAGGATTCTAGGCTTGAAATAGCATCCCTGAAACCTCTGTCTAGGATAAAACATCATTTTCTTTAACAAAACGCCTCATGTTCCCATATTCATCTCTAAAAAGATTTTTAATAATTGTTGCATCAGAATCAATTGCTGCATAAGGTCCGTATACGTCTATTATATAGCCGTCACAGTATGTCATCATAAAGGGTTTAACTAAATTCTGAAACTTATGCAGACTATATGTTGCTTTTTGGAAACTATAATTTGAACTTTTTGGAGGTAAACATAAGTTCCGTCACATATGATTATGGCTGGTTGGTAATTTTCATTTAACTGTGTGTTGCCAAAAAGTCCATTTGTAAGTTAATTCAAAACTAAGTTTGTATTTAATAAAGAGCACTAAATTATATATCAAATTAAAGGTAAATAAATAATCTTTAAAATGATTTAAATAAAATTTAAAATGATGAAATTAGGAATCACTGCCGATCTTTTTAAGATATTGACGTTTAAAAAGTAAGTACAAAAAACTTGATTTCTAATAACTTAAAACGAAATATTGGAGAATATGTACAAAAATAATTTTAATTACGATGAAAAGGTAAAATACCTTTCATTTGATACCAGATTTATTTCCCTACGTATCTTACATCGGAAAATATAAGCAGTTTTGACGGAAAAATAAGTGAAATTCTGCTTCTGAATTAGTCAACTTCAAGCTCAAATATCTCAAAAACCCCACGAACGATTTTAAAAATATTTCACCCACATACTGTCCTTAATACCACATTTCATTTGATACTAGATTCATTAGTGGACGCACTGGGCCCAGGTTCCCTAGGAAAATGGGCCATCTCCTTTGTCAGTGAAACCTTTATTAAAGGTGGCTTCCATAAAACGAGCCTTTGAGT
Source organism: Platycheirus albimanus (assembly GCA_916050605.2). Lineage (NCBI taxonomy): Eukaryota > Metazoa > Arthropoda > Insecta > Diptera > Syrphidae > Platycheirus > Platycheirus albimanus. The sequence goes on along the minus strand of OU696696.1, from coordinate 164,251,575 downwards.
TTTAGCCAACTTTTTTGGTTTTTATTATTTGCTCAAAAATGGCTCAATCGATTTTGATTTAACTATTTGTGTACGTTTTCAGTTTTTGGTTAAAAATACAAGTAACGGAGATCTAGTCTTAACCGATTTTACTTGCGATTATAGGTATTATAAGGCAAGTTATGCATTCGTCGAAAAAAAAGTTTTGAGATAACAATCAAATATGACATTACGGTGATAGCGAAGACGAAAAAAGATGGTCTAAAAATTCTGTCCGTCTGTATGTCTGTCTGTCTGTCTGTCTGTATGTATAGACACCTACAGCCCAAACGGGTGGGCCGAATTGCTTCAAACTTGGTATATAGACTTTTTTAGGTATTGTACAGAGGGCAAATTGAAATTTTTTTTGCTAAAAAAAAATAAAATGCACGACTGGGTCGCACGAACTTGCTCGAATGTGTGACAGTGGTTTAGGGGCTTGAGATTTTGATAAAAATAAAATTTTCAAAATTCTTAAATAAATACTTAAACTAATTTGAGCTGAAAAAAACGTACGCCATTTTATTTCTTGGATCAATTTGAATTTATGAGAATAAATTTATAAAAATCTGTATAGCGGTTTTTGAGAAAAAAAGTTTTTTTTTGAATAACTTTTTGAAAAATTTTCTTAAAAAAAATTAAAAAACCCCATTTTATAGGTATTCAGCAAATACATTTATTAAAAATTTTTAGAAAAAAATTTAATAAGCAGTTTTCAAAATATTAATTTTCTAAATTTTTTTTTTTTTAAATGCTTTTAAAAATAGAAAAAAAATATTTTTCAAAAATATTGGTATGCAATACAAATTGAGCTACCTACAGCTATATGTGTGTGAAATTTCGAAAGAATCGGTTGAATCGTTTTCGAGTTAGTCAAAAGCAAAAAAAACGGTCCTATGGAAAGTACCGTTCTAAGCCATTTTTAAAATTTTTTTTCAGCCATATGATTTGTCGTACCTAAAAAGCAACCCTGATTTTTTTAAATAGAAATCGTTAGAGCCGTTTTTGAGAAAAATAAGCTTTAACGTAACGGTTGTATGGCAGGTACCGTTATTTTTTGAGCTAAAAAAAAAAAATTCAATTTCCCCTCTGTACAATACCTAAAAAAGCCTATACACCAAGTTTGAAGCAATTCGGCATAACCGTTTGGGCTGTAGGTCTCTATACATACAGACAGACAGACAGACAGACAGACATACAGACGGACATAATTTTTAGACCATCTTTTTTCGTCTTCGCTATCATCGTAATGTCATGTTTGATTGTTATCTCAAAACTCTTTTTTTCGACGAATGCATAACTTGCCTTATAGTACCTATAATCGCAAGTAAAAAATCAGTGTTGCTTTTTAGGTACGACCAATCATATGGCTGAAAAAAAAAGTTTTAAAAAATGGCTAAGAACGGTACTTTCCATAGGGCCGTTTTTTTTGCTTTCGACTAACTCGAAAACGACTCAACCGATTCTTTCGAAATTTCACACACATATAGCTGTAGGTAGCTCAATTTGTATTGCATTTTTCTCTAAAAATTTTAAATAAGTGTATTTCCTGAATACCTATAAACTGGCGTTTTTGAATTTTTATTTAAAAAATTTTCAAAAAGTTTTTCAAAAAAAACTTTTCTTCTCAAAAACCGCTCCACAGATTTTTATAAATTTTTTCTTATAAATTCAAATTTATCCAAGAAATAAAATGGCGTACTTTTTTCACCTCAAATTAGTTTAAGTATTTATTTAAGAATTTTGAAAATTTTATTTTTATCAAAATCTCAAGCCCTTTAAACCAATGTCACACATTCGAGCAAGTTCGTGCGACCCAGTAGTGCATTTTTTTTTTCAAATGGCCATACATTGTCAACGGTTGTATCCAATTCACTCAAATTTGTTTTGTAGAGTTCCTTACAGCTTCCTATTAGATGAAATTACATTTTTGTCAGTTACTCTTATTTAAATGGGGGCTTCTATACAATGAGCCGCTAGGTTTTGGGCAACTTTTTCGGTTTTTTTTTATTTGTTCAAAAAAGGATCTACCGATTTTTACTAAACTTTTTATGTGATAAGTAAAATGCTTCGAAGAAAACTGCATTTTAAGTTTTTTCTATATAAATGATAATAACGGAAATTGGTTTTAACAGATTTATTAATTAGCCATAAGTGGACATTTATATCATATATAGCACCCAAAAGATTGCATCTTAACTTTAAATATTAAAGGTTTCTTAACGTTGGCTCCCGTATATCGGGTTTTCCAAAATGTATGCGAAAAAAAATTTGGTTTTGGTTTTCGATTTTTTCTTATTGCTCGAAAAGTTGGTTGTCATCGAAATTTTGCACCCACAGAGCGAATTCGTGCGACCCAGTCGGCGCATTTTATTTGTGTTTGTGTAATGCTATTTTGCTTATTAACAACTAATATGGCACTAAATTGCACTAAATGATGTAGCCAGTTAGCACATGACACGTGTTCAATAAATCTCTAAATGTTAGTAAATGCCTTCTGAAAGCTACTTACTTTCAAGATCAAGTAAAAAATATGAAATAAGGCGTAAAACGTAAAATTTTGGTTAACATGGAAGACAATCTGAACCAATAGCAGTAGCAATGTCTTATAAGTCCTCGGGAAGCGTTCGTGAAATCATTGCGTTAATGCTCTAGAAATTTAAAGACCTTCATTTCGATATTAAGTAAATTTATTTTGCCATTATAATACTCGTAATACATTTTTTTGTATTAGATTAGACCATTTTAATCAGTCCCTTTTGTTGTTTTTTGTCTTCTTGTGAAATGAAAGAAGTTTCTTTTGCACTGTCTAAAATAGCTGCTTTTGTACTTTTTATTAAAAAAGACGCGTCAGTAAGATTTTTCGATACCATACAGGGTAATGTTTCGAATTTTGAACTTGACGAGGTATCTGGCCGGGATAAAACATTGGACGAACTTTGCAAATGACGACTTTCATTTCGTGAGTGCTTAAAATCCTCAAGGGGAATTTCTTCGCATCTTAAATAAATAAACTTAATGGTGAAATAATTAAAGCTCTTTAACTTTTTATATGAACCTTGGTCTAGAAAATCTTGGGCTACCCTCTAGGGAACGTGGAGAAAGATTTTTTGAGTTTCCATTAGCTTGCCAATTACTTTTGGGGCCTATCGATTTTGAAAACAGGTGATCCCATTCCGTTATAGATTCAGAATTTATGTTAGAGCCTCGACATTTATGATGGAGATTGCGCTCATTGCAAATACTGAAAATATATTTGTTCATGAAAGATGTATTCACTATTCTACTGTTACTCACCCTTTAGTTGGATTATAATGAACAATTTGCGTTTTATTTACATCTGCAGTAGGTATATTATCTCTAATAATAGCGGCTGCAAGGCCAGGCGCCCGCTCAGCGTTAGAAAAAATTTGCCAGTGCTGAGTCTTTGAAGTCGCAGTGGCACTGCATCGAAGTCCTGACCATGTATATACAGACGAATCAACAAATTGGCACTGAACTTCCAACAGTTGCCCGATTTGATACATCTTCCTTTGACGTGCTTTGCTTCGACCCTGAGAGAGCAAAATTAATAAAATAATAAAGCAATATTTAAAGTATGTATGTAGTAGTTTTTAGTCATGGATTTAGTAACAAACACAAATCTCCCACCAAAAAGGTTTTCAATCCTCGGTCAAGAGCAATGAAACATTTTAATCTCAGATCTTTTAAATGCATGTCAAAATTAAAAAAACATAAGCGAGAGCTACAGTACGTTTGCAACGAACTGTTGGATACCCTATTCCCTATTTTTGTGTATGTGTATGCGTTCGCCTCCCGCAGCCAGCCGATGATCCAGTTTCATAAACAAAATTCTTCTTTACCAGACAGAAAAAAATTCAATAACATTAATTTTGTGCGGTGTTATGTTTATTTAGTGCTGGCGCAATAAAAAAAGGCGTGCGCCACGCCCAAAGTTAAAACGTTTTATTGCCAAGGCAATTAGTATGAACGAAGTGACATTCAATTTTATTCTTGCAGATCGATTTGAACAAAACAAGACAAAACTTAAATTTTTAAAAATTAGATTTGGAATTGAAATAGCGGATATGGGTGTTTTTAACAATTCTTGGACCACACTCTGCTACGTAACCAAGGAATATAAATCCAAGAGTTCATCCTTTAACTTCAAAACAGCGACCGGTAGTTAAAAAACGTTAAAAAATTAATGCATTATACACGCCCCTTAAAAGTGGGCGTGTCTTAAAAATTTGAAGCACTAACTGAGCTTTGATCAGTATTTAGGCATATCTGTAAAACTACAACTGAATCGAGTAGTTTTTAAACGATCTTTCCTGAACAAAGGTATTTTATCAAAATCACGCCTTTAAAAGTGGGCATATTGAAAAAATTAACACAAGAAAATGTAGAGATATATTTTCCAAATAACAAACTGAAGGAAAAACTTTTAAAGAACCACGCACTAAATGTATGGAAAAAAATTCCCGGTCAAATTGGCTGAAATTTTAGTATGATACACTAGACGTTATTCTAATCAAAAGTCTGTATGGGCAAAAACCTCTACAATCAACGGATTTTAAGTTACAGGGCCTTTAATCATTAAAAACTAAAAAAACACAGGCTGATTTTCCATACTTTTTTGGCTTATTTCGACTAGTATGCGGTTTTTCGAAAGTAAGAACGGTATTAAATGGTTTCTCAATAAGGATCTGATTAGAAAAATAATTGTTATTTTGGTCCTGATTTGACCTATCTATTAAATATAAGCCGGTTATTGTATTGTAACGCACCCGATTTGTCAAATCGATCTATGATCAACAAGTTTTGAGATCATTTGATTTTGTATCCATAAAGTTCTTAAGTGAATACCGTCGGCGTTAGCATAACCCAATGTACACCACGTGGAGGTCGCACGATCGGGTTTGTACATCTTGGTTTTGGCCCTGAAAAGGGCCGATTAATTGTCTGGAGCAGAAATGTTTTAAAATATAAATCATTTAACGCTGCTGTCTGGAACGGTTTCTTGCGTCTTGTATAGTTTCGTTAAGTATAGTTGAAGGGTAATGTACATCATCTTCATGACGTGCATACCCTAAGAACCAAAGGACACTGGTGATATGAGCACAAGTTCCAATGGTTCGGGTGCCAGATTGGCAAGTGCAGTAATAGCCGAGTATGGGTTCTTCTTCTTCTTTTTGATTTTCTTGTTGTTCTTCTTCCTCAATCTCATCATTTGGTTTATAAGCAATCCAAAGCTGATGTTTGGTGGCATTTCTGGAATAAACTCTGACTCTCATTAGACCACGCTCAGGAACATTATTATTAGCCCTCAGCATTTCAACCTGAAACTCATCGTGCGGATCTCTTCGCAGTGCACCCTGGACATACGATGGTGCAAGTCTTACCTGGAATACTCCAATAGTCAGGTCCTTTAGATATTCTAAAGTTAAGTTTGAAAAGTCCATTAACTGTCCAGCATCCATCCGAACCCACCTTCCAACATTCCTAGAATCGAGGTTTTCAACTTCCACCAGTGCTTGTACAACGTTGGGATCTCTTTTTTTCAACTAATCGTTGTACCATGGCAGCATCAGCCTCTTGCATTTGAATAGTGGGCCGATATGATGCATCTGAATGGTTTGCTGCAGAAACTTAAAAATAGTCTTAATATGACCATTCCTTACTTCAACAATCCATCTTGATTTAGTTATTATTCGGGAATGGTTGGCATCTTCAGCGCTTAATTGACGTCTTCCCGGTTGAAGAAGTGAAGGCATTTTATATACTATCCCTAAACGGCTTAATAACTCCGTGCAATCTCGGTATGCTCGATCAACTAGGATAATATCATTTTCTTGAAACCATCTTCGCATTACTTCACCATCACTTTCAAATTCAACTTCCAGTATAGCAGCATCATTATTATAATAATCCGAGAAGTAAGGACCTTGGATGTCCAGTATATAACCATCAGGAGCAACAATAAGCACGGGTTTTATCAAATGACGGTGTTTGTGAGTGGAATATGATTTACGAAGAGCTTGAAAAATTACTACTTTTGTGAATGAAGCTGTATGTCCCATCAATACAGGCAATTGCTCTGGGGATGTTAGGCTGTTGATTATATAATTGGTTGGAAAATTCCGTAACATGTCTTTCAATATAAGTTTCTCTATCAATTGCATCAAATCCAATGTTGGCAGGAACGAAACGTTGCATTTAAGATTGCCTAACAGTACTGATAGCTAAGCTTGTTTGCTGCCGACTTGAATGTTGAAACATGGCACAAGGAAAGTCATCGGAAGGTCCCTGACGCATTTTGCATAAAAACAAAAGTAAGTCCCTTTTTGTAACGTTCCTGTAACCACCTTCTTGAGGTACTCTGTCACAAAAAGTATATAAATCTTGGAACTGCTGTTTTTTTATAGGGCAAAAACTTTCGAATTCTTCATCGCTCAAACTATTTTCGTCATCTATTCTCGTCATACTTCTTGCGACGTTTCTAATACCTTGCAAAAATATTTGGAGATGTGATCCTTTAATAACATATGGTCTGTTAATATAGCGTAGTCCTAGGCATAAGGGTGGTATTATGAATCCTCTAATATCTAAATGATGTCTGCAAGATTTGACATTTGCAGGGATATATATATTTCTTTGTATACAAATATTAGCTTTACACTCGGTGGATAAAGTATGTAGGTCATCAACTGCATTGCAGATGAGGCATGAGCTATTTCTGGTCTCAGTGAGGACATTTAGTCTCAAACAGGTTGGATTTTGTTCTATTGCAGCTATTTCTTCGTTAATTGACCGGTTTCAGTTAATGCATAATCTTGTTAGATTATTTACTGCCAAAATAGTTCTATCAAAATGATAACGCCTTTGTTTTGCGGTTTCTCGCCTAATGTTGTTTTCTTCTCCATCAATACGGGCCATTGATCTAGGAGGAAACCTATTCATACAAACAAAACAATTCAGATAATATCGATTTGCCATATTTTATTTAAAGCATAAGATTTCAATTCTTATACCTTCAAACAAAGGGATCTAATAATAATAAATAATTACCGTTTTCAACACAAAAATGCTTAGCATGTAGAACTGCGTAAATAAATACGAAAAAATGTCAGAGGGACATACGAAGCAATGAACTGAAAGTATGAGGGAACGAACGATCTATACCTTAACAAAAACTCAGACGTCTGCCATGGATTCTAACTGGAAGGATCTAAAAACTTTGTTTTCATAAAATGACTCGACAAACCGGTTGCATTACTTCATTTAGTTGGAAATATCAAAATCTCGATAGATCGGTGAAGATAGGACCAAAATATTAACTTTTAATTCATGATCAGTAGCTTGAGAAAATATTCAATCATGTTATACTTTCTTTAACCGTATAACAGTCGAAATAATTCAAAAAGGCAAAAAATCGGGCCCTTATTCATTTTTATTTTTAAATGAATCAAAGCCCTGTAACTTAAAATCCGTTGATTGTAGATCTTTTTGCCCATACAGACTTTTGATAAGAATAACGTCTAGTGTACCATACTAAAATTTCAGCCAATTTGACCGGGAATTTTTTGCCATACATTTAGTGCGTGGTTCTTTAATATTGGTAGTATCTGAAATTTTTAAAACTACGCTTTTCGTTCTTTCATGAAAAGTGGGCGTAAGACACGCCCAAAATTCAAAAATTTCTTTTCATACACCAACTTTTTAGTTTCTACTAAGAGACGCAAAATTTTGGCTTACAGATTCATTATAAATACCGTTTATCTACAAAAACAATTTTTTTCTAAATTCTAGTGAAAAGTGGGTGTCAGCCACTCCCAAAATCAATTTTTTTGATTTCATACACAAGACGTGTATGTGCAAGTAATACCCACAAAATTTAATGTTTTTCGCTTTAATATAACAATTGTTATTTTATAAAAACAATAATGATGGTTTTGTATGAAAAATGGGCGTCAGCCACGCCCAAACTGAAATTTTTTTATTTAGTTGGAAGAAGGTTAACCTAAAGCTTACGTGTGAAAAATTTAAGCGTTTTACCAAATTGAGGTTGTTCAACAAAAATGGCTTTTGTGGGCGTGTTTGTGGGCGGATTTTGCTGGTTCAAGAACTTAGCCTTACTCTTGAACCAAAGATTATAATATATACCAAATTTCAGCTATCTAGCTCAAAAATTGCGACCTCTAGAGAGTATACATACGGACGGACGGACGGACGAACGGACGGACGGAAGGACATGGCTAAATCGACTAGGCTTTTGATTCTGAGTCAGAATATATACACTTTTCTATACCTAACGGTATTATTTCTCTATGTTACAAACTCCACACCAAATACAATATACCCATTCTATGGAATAGGGTATAAAAATTAAGTCTGCTATAATTTGTTTTAAAAACTTCACTGTCCAATGCATCGTATTGTGATTCATTAAATCTGATTTGTCAGGAGATTCCTACGTCCATGAATCACATATGATTCAAAAGAATTTTAAATGAAAATTACTCTACGTCCCCATAAAAACTGGTCAAATAAAATCTCTACGTTCATATAGAAAACAAAATACCAATATAACGTTCAATGAATCACATTTGATACATAAAATTCGTGAAACTTTAATTCTATCGCCTCAAAATTGTTGGTCTATCTATCGCGTCTCGCATGTCCCTTTACGAATGGTTACCCTCAGTAACCCTGCAAACCAAACCGCAGTAGTTTTCTAGAAAACACTACTACAACTAAAAATATATCCTTCGAATGTGTGGGTTTTTTTATTTACTACTTCCCCTGCGCCGTAGAGTATACCCCTGCAAGCAAGAAAGTACGGTAACAATCAAGGAAATATGTACATCAAAGGAAGTAGTTTGGTTTCTCCTGAAAAAACAATTATCGATTCCCTTTTGAACTGTGCGAAGGAGAAATCCAGGATGCAATGCAAAATGTTGTCTCTTTTTTTTCTTGTTGTCGTTTGTCTTTTTGTCAGAGTGATCTTCGATTCAAAACATAATCATCAACAGTTTTAAAGTTGAGTTGAGTTTGTTGTGTATAATTTGAGAATATGGCGAATCCTTTTTTTATGAAAGTTTTTTTATTGTTTGTGATATTTTTGTTTGTTTTTAATAATAAATATATTTTTAATAATACAAATGTAAATAATAATATAATATATTTAATAATAAAATTATTATCATAAAAATGCATTTTCCTATTTTTTGTTTTTTGTTTTGAACTCATGTCTATTTCGGTTCGTAGTTCTACATTCACAGTGCTGTGCATCTATGGAAGTACGAATATAACTGGTGGAATATGCGCTTCAAAATAGAACTTCAGATGTACATCCATTGAAGGAGGTACATCCCCATAAGTACTTTGGATGTGCTTTGGAAGTACTTTTATTGGCGGGGAAGTGCAGTGCTTTTTTGATATTTTACTTTTTTAGAAAGAGATAGTGCCTTCATATATTCTTATATACAATTGGCATACAACTGAATTTTTTCCCGTTCGCCTATCCTTTTTCAGTGGAAAGGAAGTACTTCTTTTACGTACATATTACACTGGTTATTTCTGTACTTCTACGTTTGCAGGGAAGTCATATCCAAATTGGAGATAGGCCCTTACTGTAAAACAATTATTTTCTTAAAACATGTCCATCAATCATTTCCCAAATTATTGTTATCGAATTAGGAAACACACAATATTTATGTACATATGTAGGTCTTGACGGAATTGCAAAAAAAAAATGTTTAAGAAAACTCAACTTTTCGTGCATCAAATTTTATATTTTTATATATAAACAAGCCTCACCCGACATACGTTGTTACGCCCAAGAAAGAATGAATTAAGTATTTTATTTCGACATTGACAAAACTGAGTTTATTTTATCAGTGACAATGAAAATGTTTATTGTAAATAATTTCTGGAGACGTACTTCACGTTGCTTATACATTTTTTTTCTCTTGCAGTAACAGTTCGAACTCGATTATTTTCATTTCGTTCAAAACGTTGCTCATCCGTTTCTGCCATGGAACAACTAATAAAGATAAGGCATTGCGCATAATACAATTAAAAACGTCAAACTCCATTGCGCCCCAATGACGTAGAGCGCACAACACACTGACATACTTAATGTATGGATAGTATGTCAATGTGTAGAACGTATAGAGCCTAGAACGAAACAAAAATTAAAACGGGAAGGCGAAAAGGAGAAGACGAAAACTCCATTGCGCGCCGATGACGTAGGTGAGCAGAACAAAGAGAAATGAGAATTTAAATGCGCTATCTTGTATATTAATCATGCGTTTCTGCTGCTATGACGGCTGTCATACGTCTCAAATTACGGGTAGATCTTCCAATAGATGTCTTTTTCGGTGGCATTTGGTTTAATTTTCACTGCTCACTATCTGGGAGGAGATGTCGAGGTCGTGATAGTGGACGGTTGTGCTGTGCCAAACACTGCCGTCCATTAATCTATTAAAACAAAAAAAAGTAAACGTTCTATTGGCAATTATTTTCATTTTTTATCGCGAATAAAAAAAGTAACGGAGTAAATTTAATTTACAAAATTCATCGGTCCACCGAAAAACAACCAGGACACAAACAGTGCCCAGCAACTCGTCATCCGAAAGTCCCGCTACCTTCAGCACCGCTAGAAGTCACTTCACGGTTATTAACTGTGTAGGGAAAACTTTCTCGCCAGTACAAATAATCAGTGTACGCAACTGGTGCCACCTATGCGAGAAAACTTCTCAGTAACTCAATCTGTGCTGAACGCACTAATCGAAATCCACCACGAAGAGATTCCACCAATTGTATTCCAATTTGATAAATAGAACCCACTTCCAGAATGGAATCCACTTCCAGGAAGGAGTCCACTAATTTCCATTCGAAAATATTTATCCGAGACATGCGCAGACCACCATTTTGATGGAAGTGTTTTAAAGCCATATGACACTAGTACGCACTAGTTCGGAAATTATGTTCCGTCAGCACTTAAATGATAGTGAAATAGTTCACGCCGGTAAGGATGTCAAACGTATTCACGAGTGATGTAAAGAATTTCGGTCTGGCAGGATAACTGTCAGGTAACTGTCAGCTGCATTCGGACAAAATTTAAAGACCGTGTAAACCATTTTCGAGTAAGGCAATGTCACCATGATGTTGAGTTTTTTTTATATGAACAGTCGAGTTAACTCAATAGCAACTCTAACTGCACGATTAAGGATTTGTACTGACGTCTCGAACAATAAATATAGACCAGGGCGAAGTATTTAGGGATATAAAGGAAGTGTTGACACTCCAAATCTTGACCCTGAATGGAAACACAGACATACCCAATTCTACTCAGCAAATATTTTATATCTTTTGTATTTCTCCGAGACAATATCCCAGTGGAAATATAGTTGATATCACGGGCCGAAGAGTCATATACTTGTCGAGAATTGACTCGTCAGGCAGAATGTTCCCTTAGTCCTGCCATACTCACCCGAAAGTGACACCAATCTCATGAGAACGGAACAATCAATACATAGACACGTTGAACGAGTGCAACACCGCCCTTAAGTCAATAATTACTTTATTTGTGCTGCCCAATCTGTCAACTTGGTTTATCTCTGTCTGGAACGGCTCGCCCTAAGCAATTTGAATGAGGTTTGGATTTCATTTTGAAACTGAACTCGAACAAGAATCATCTCCTCCACAGAACGTGAAGTTTTTCTTTATATTTCACCGGGCCGCGGCTATTAAAAATCCTTTCTAAAGGAAAGATTTTCCTAAGTACACTAGTATTGAGGAATCCAATTTACAATTGGATACAGATTAATTACAAAGGTAAGAATATTGGTTGAATCATTTCTCTAAACCAGAAAGACATTTTTCTTTCGATTTTGAGAAACGCTTCGCATCCACGCCACATGGCTGCCATACTAATCGGCTGTCTTCTCCATTAGGATAATCCATCGACAAGATTTCGTGGGCTATTATTGCTCCACTCATCCGGTAGGACAGGCGAGGCGGCCCGAAAATTGATTCCTGAAGATTTGGTTGGTGATCGAAGCAGCCTTTCCTTCCACCAGCGCATGCCGCCACCGATTTTTTTGTGGTAAACCCACGTGTGCTGAATATCCGTATATTTTGTGTATTTAAATATATCTATTTGCGTAAAATACGCATTCCTTCGATCCTCGTCTTATATTTAAGGACGAAAGACCACCTCCTCCTTGAACGCAGGCATATTTTTGCGACGAAACGTTCGTCGCCCATATTGGGCATAAAAATAATTTGGTGCTAAGGTGATCAGGGCTGGTCTTAACTCGACAACTCTGAACACCACCTCCCAAAATAACTTTGGGAAAAACGAACATAGATGTGTGAGCAGCCGCTGCAGATACCTCTTGGTAGGAATCCCATTTTAGGGCCATACCCAGCCACGACAGGCTGAAGATATTAACAAAGGACACAGGAGCAGCTGTACGAACGATTTAATCTGACGCGTAAATAGTCACGGATGACGGTCCCCAACTTTCTCCAACCCCAACTATACATTCCGTAGCACCGCGGGAATAGTGACGCAGTCAACAATTTTTATTTTCATCACGGATATTTTAGAAGCAGAAAGTTTTGATTCATATTTATGTATACAATACAGTAAGATTAAGCCTATTCTGGAAATACCAGGTAACCAATATTATATAAATTTTGCTTGTGTTAAATTTTATAAGAGCGAAGAAATATTCCGCTCCAACAAGTCCCACAGGCGGGTCATACACAGCCTGAGAGCACACACATCAGTCGACGTTCGACGTGCTCAACCACGGACGGTGCGGTGGTCAACGCAAATTATTTACATACAATTGGATTTGGAGGGCAGGACCTCACGCCTCCTCCCCCAATTCCACCAGATATTACTAGTGGATTATTTATTTAAGTAGATATTATCATTGAGATTATCTTATAGTGACAATGTTTGGAAGAATTTATGTTAAAAAGTGGATTATGTGTCAGCTTTGATTCAGAAGCGCTTTGAATTTTTTTTAACGTCATTCCGGAATTTCGTACCTTTCTTTTGAAATTTCCGTTTCAACTTTTTGTAATCGTGTCGTGATCGATTTCCTTGTATGGAAATACGAATCCGTTTATCCTATCGCGTATATATATATATTTCGTCGAAGCGCTTGTTATCGGTTCAGATCTCTTCGTCCCGGGATTCTGGTGTACGCCTCTTTGGGTATGCTAATCGTCGTAGATTTAAGTAAGTTTTTTGCTTTCATTGTTATGGCAAGCGGTACTTGACCATACCTCGAATCTTTAATACACTTTTGTCGTTCGCTTTTGAAGATTTGCTTCAGCTTCACTTACTCATTTGGTCTTTAAGACAATTTTTCTTACTTTTCGTGTCGGTAGCGACCAAACGCGTTTTGATTCAACGCCGCGTTTTTAATTTTTTTTATTTTTCACTGCTGGACAAATACCGGCTTACATACTAGCTTTTTCATTTAATTATCACTCGAGTTATAGCTCAATAACTCAGAATACTATTTAACTTTAAACGCGATAGTATCTAGGATCATTTGTCTTCGTGTTAATGATTGTGTCCATTGTAATTGGGACAGTAAATAAACTAATTTTGGGAATTATAATCTCTTCAGATTAGAGATACTCTATAAGAAATATTAATATCTAAATCATTACCTTGCGTAGCGAATACGATATGGCAATAACCAGTTCGCTAAATGTCAATAGTAGTGATTTTATTTAGCTTCGAAAATATATTTTATTAACCATTTCCAGGTAGTATTGGAGTGCACTTCAGGATTACCGAGAAATTAATGCAGAACCTACTCTACCCAAATCGGTAGATTATACACCAACTTAATATATTTGCTTACTTTTTATTAACCTTTACTATATTATTATTGACATTTATAAAACATTATCGAACATACTTTGGAATGCGAATTGTGTTCCTCTGTATGGGGTATTTGCATGATTTTTGATAAATTTATTACTGCTTTGGAAGATTTTCTTAAGCGAGTCCCTTTTTGTCTTGGTGTTTTCGTGTGGTTTCACCCTATTTATAGGTGTATCTGCTCATTTGGAGCAGAGATATTCAGTATTTATCCCTTGAACTTAGTTTAATTATCGGCGGGGTACAGATAGAACGTTTTTTCGTACAACTTAATTTGACAGTGATAATTCGGTAACGCCGCGGTAGATAGTTTTTTTTATTTAAACTACTATAGTTCTAAATCCATCCCGCGTAATGGATAACGTTCGCATACATAATCACTCTTGCATTTTACTAATATTACATTACCACTTGAAATTCAATATTAATAATACAGTAAATATTTACATAAATTAGTATGAAGTACATAGATCTTGTGAGATACTTTTTTGTCTAGTTTTTGCTTGTGACGAAGCACACAGTTAATTAATAATATACTTTACTATTCTTGGTTGTTATAACCAAATTTTAATTTCAATTTTGTTGAGAATTCATATGAAGATATTATTGGAAATTATTTTCAATTATAGTTGGATCTAAATAGGACTTTAAGAATCATTAAGTAGTGATTTAATAAATTCAATTGTTAGTTCTTAAGATATGTTTAATAAAACTAACTCTCTTTTATAACGTTTAAAGAAAAATTTTGAAGTTGATGTTCTTTTCTTTTCTTGTTTTTATGAAGAGCTTAACAATTTCAGGATGTTAGAGTAAAATTTCTAATTGGGAGGGTGGTAACCCTCACACTCCTCTTGGAGAGGAATAAGGTGAAGTATAATGGTGTGTAATTGAGGTATAGTTGATGTAGTTTAGGAAGTTTAATGTAAGTTTCGATGATAGGTGCCGGTTATAGATAGCGAGGATAGGTGAGCGGGCAAGTTAGTGCTCGCTTTACATGTAAGGGGTTGCCCGGTAAAATTATAGAGTCGTGGGGACTCATAGTTCCATGGACAACCAAGGTCGATTCCAAGAGTGTTGGTTTTTGGCATCGAATTGGGTGGGTTGAGAGACCAGGGGGATCGGACATCATCTTAGATCCTCCCTCCCCTCAAGGTTAGTCACCTCTACATCCACGGTCAGCATTTCATCGTGGCAGCTGATCGATTAGATGACAACTATATGCCATGGCAACCACGAAGATCTATGGTTAGCTTTTGTCAATATACTTACGTGTCGCGTTCTTCGGGTTTGTATAGTTACCCAAACAGAATTCTTCTCTTTCGATCTACGTTTACTCACATTCCACTAAGAGGTGCATCGATGAGTCATCCTATCTTGTAATCAGTTCGATTCAATCTTTTCTTCAAAGTTTGTGAGGGCCCTTAAGCACTTTAACACTAATATTCGATCTCAAACATCAGAGTTCAACGGTCGGCAGAAAAAAAAAGAGGTAACACCGGTTGTGTAGATCCCGAAGCAAGTGCCCACGGCCTGGCTGAGCTGGTTGAGGCTAGGGTACTGCCGGCCACCGCGACGGTCGATCTCGACCACGACCATGCGTTGTCGCATGCCGTTCTCGACGACTATTCTCATCAAGTAGTTGGCAAGAAAGGGGGCGTTGCCGGCATGGGGTTGCTTCCATCCCATTCACTCGGAGTCAGATGAATGTGGCTAGACGCAGAAGTGCATACTGGAGTAGAATCTCTGGGAACTTTGCTTGAGGGTTGTTAAAAATGGCACTACGGGTCTAGGTGCGTTTGAAGGGATTTAAGTAGGGTCCTTGGTTTACAGGTGTAGGCTACAGTGAGAAGCAGCTGCAAGCAGAACATCCAGTACTAGCAGCGGATAGGCGTAAGCATGCCATCAGCTACCCTCTAGGCTGTTCTACGGGACTTTGTTATCAGTACCTATGGTAGGTTGGTGGATGGTTTACGCTTCTGTGATGGGGATGGATAGGAAATTGGAAGAAGGGGAGGGGAGTAGGAAGGGCAAGAGGCCGTTTTAATAAAGTGTAAGTATGTCTAACATAGGGGTGCTAGGTACACTGGGGCACGGTTGGAAGACGATGGAGTTGCTGTTCCTTGGTATAGGAGTCAAGGATAAGTGGGGTGCTTGTTTCTTCCTGCTTCCTCTCTGGTTTGTGTAGTTGATGGGCATTGGGATTGGACCTTGGATATCCATAGGGTGCTTGGTGTGGATTCAAATGCCTATTGGCGATCGCAAGGGTGGTAGTTTTGAAGTCTCTTTAATTCTCCATCTAAATTCTTCTTTTATTTTCATTATTTACGTTACAACTGTAGCTTTGGGGAGAGTGTACAGTTAAAGTAACAGGCTGAGCGGAAACTTTCGGTATTAACATCCACCGCAGACTTGGCGAATGCGAACAACGTATTCTGTAGTAGCAACTGCAAATCATCTTTAATCGGCTACATAAATCCACAAGGAACATTGTCTGGAGTTTTAACCAAACCCCGTCAACTGTAAAAAAAGGCACTACATTTAACATTGGTGTGAGAGCAACAAGCACCACAACCCCAAACAGCAGCAACTTGGTTTATAAAATATACTATTCACATAGAAAACGTTTGCAAATTTTCTTTATACTCCAGTAATTGTTAATTTATAAAGTAAAGTAATCGTCTAAAAGGAAAGATTTTATGTGAACGTAATTCGTGATTTCATGTTACAAATGTGATTTATTCAGTTCTCGTAACTCAATAGAGTGTTCCTGCTCTAAAAAATACTTTTTGTTCATTTAATAGTTCTTTTATTTCATGTATTTTCAATGTGATTTCATTTTCCATACAATAAGATATAGAGCGTACTCACTCTTAAAATTTCCACTTAAACGAAACAAATCTAGTTTATATTTTCTGGTTCTTTATAGAGATTTTAAGCAAACGGCAATATACTTCTTTCCCTCTCGCTTCAAAGTCAAAATTAAATGTGAAATCCTACTTTGAAGGAAAACAACAGAAAACAAGAACAGGAAACAACAACAACAACAGGAAGAATTTAATTGTTTTCTACAAAGTATTGATTTGACATTTCTCTTTGACGTATTCGGATACTTCTCTATTGTAGGTTTATCGTAGGCTAGATTAAGTATTTATTTGTATATATGTAAATATTCAAAAGTGACAACACGTCACGCGCAACAGTATATAGCTCCATGAGCAAGAGCAGGCAAACATTATTAATTGACAGCCATGAGGTAAACATAATATAATTCCAGAGTAGGCCATACATTACAGCCGCCGTTTTCTAAATATAATTGACAAAAGTATTGTATAAGTATTTCTACACTCTGCAAAATATTCTTAAAGTCTCAATAAATACATAATACATACATACTGTTCACTATCTGCAACTTAATAGAATATTTATGTCCTATTATACGTACACCATTTAGGACAGTGAACGTCATCAAAAATATTTACCACGGAAATATGGTTTGCTTCTCAACATGAATTAATTACTTTTATGAATGAATATGAATATATTATTTTTGATTTTTGAAATAAAAATAACGACTGTATCATAGCTCAATGGACTATGTACAACCATCTCAAATAATGCATTATGTGAAAAGAAATAAAACACAATAACTTATAGTGGAAAAAAGGTTATAAAAAAACCACTTAGCACATTTATTCCTTCTCAGTTGGGGACGGAGTTTTCAATGACGATGACCCTTCCCGACCCCTTTTCTTACCCTTTTTGAGAGCAGACTTGGTAAGCCCAGAAGTAGAGGAGTTTCTCGGGGGCAGGGATGAAGGATGAGAAGAGTCAGGTTCTAACAGCTCTGTTGATGTTGATTTGTTTGCAGTTTCAATTGGGGAAGGAAATGAGATTAAGTTAACTGCAACTGAGTTTACATTTTCGCATAAAACTTCAAAGTTCTTAGCAATTTTTATAATCTTATCCTTAAGAGATGACATCTTGAATGAAACTTGTGATAATGATACCATTAATACAAGTTTTACAGTACCAAAAAGCAAATTTGGAAGAATGAATTTTATCTATAAAACTATTTGTTGAGCCTAGGCATTTGGCGTGGAATAATTACAAAGCAAGCACAAAGAGGATTTGAATTCGAGTGCTCTGTACATTTCTCAGCTGAGCAGACCATTATGATAAACAAAAAGAAAGAATAGAAAAAAAAAATTAAAAAAGTTTATTTCAAAAGAAAAAAGAAAAAAAAGGAAAAAAAATTTTTTAGGACTCCACCAGGTATCGAACCAGGTAAGGAAATAGTCTACAGGACCGCGCTCAGACAGTTTCCGCTGTCAAGTAATTTAAACGATGGAGGAAAAAATGATTTTATGACTTAAATAAAACCCTACAAATGTTGCTATTTGCTAAGTAAATTTTTATTATTGCAAAAGCTATTTTTTTTTTAAATAGAGGGAGAAACAAGTTTTAGGAAGGGGAAGTAAATAGTTTATATATCTAATGCATTGTTGAAAGCTCAAAATTGCAATTAAACAGAGATGACTAAAATGACGCTTACCAAAGCCAAAGAAAAAAAACACAAAACAATGAAATAATAAAGTTCGGCAATTGATTGACAAAATAAAGAAACCACGCAGATCACTATTTCTTTAAAATTACGATGGAATATTATGATTTATTACAGATAATGATTTGCATGCAAAATTAAATAAATTTAAAGGAGCTTAAATTACACACGACCACTAAAACTACAACCAGTGCTGCCACTCATTCGTGCTTGTTCGCAGAACAAGCACTCTTTCGTTAAGTTCTTACGTTAAATTTTATTTACGTTTAATTGTATCTTCTTATACTTATTTGACCATCGAATGCAGAGTTGCCAGGACTCATGCGATTGGATACAGTTACGGCGAAAACCTACGGTTTTCCACCCCTTTCGCTTTTATTTTACATACATATATCTCTGCTCAATACAAATTTATTCTAATATATTAATCATTTCAGCTCCTTAATTGGTAAGATGCAGATCTTCTGTACCTTGTAAGTTGATTGTTCGCTGTCTGCAGAACCACGCTCCTTATTAGTCCATCCTTGCCTGGTATTAGTTTTAGTATCCGTGCCCTCGCCCACGCCGATGATTTGAAATATTCTCTCCTGATTATGCAGTTATCCTTCTCTCAAGCCATATTTCTCCTTTCGCCATTTCTTACTCTCGTATAGAGTAGATAAGTACTCTTCCTTCCATCTGCGCTCCTTCCACAATTGTATGCCTTTGGTATTTGGCATCTCATTGGTTATAAACGGTAACGGTAAAACAAGCGGTTCACCAACCAAAATGTCCCGGCGTTAACGCCTGCAAATCATCAGGATCATCGCTTAATGAATGTAGCGGTCTTGAATTCAATATGGCCTCTTTCCCAGTAAGAAATGTCAGAAACTGCTCATATGCCAAAACCAACAATTCCAACAATTCTCGTCAAATGATATTTCATCGACTTTACCGCTGCTTCATATATCCCTCCTTGATGTGGTGCCGCAGGAGTCATAAACTTCCATTCCGTCCCTTTCAAATTTAAGTGTTCAAAAGTATCCTTCACTAACCAACGCTCTTTCGCCTTCTGCAATTAAATGCTGTACCATTGTCGCTATATAACCTTCCACACATGCCCCTTCTTGCTATGAATCTTTCGAAACAAGCAATGAACGCCACTGACGTCAGATTTAATACCAAATCTATATGTACTGCTCTCGTTTTGAGGCAAACGAAGACGGAAACCCAATAACTCTGTCGATCATCTTTATTTCGACTGGACGTGCATAGTCTACCCCTGTGTGTAGAAAAGCCTTCCCTGCTGTTACTCTTTCTGATGGCAAATCAGCCATCAATTGCATTTCAAAACGATGATTATACCACACGCAAACCAAACACTTATGCAAGTAATTCCTCAGCTCACTTCGGAGCTTCGGAATCCAGAATCTCTGACGAATGTGCTGCATCATGACCTGCACTGCTCCATGCTTCGTTGCTGTATGCGCATTATCCATGATCAACCAAGCCAAACGAGAACCATTTGGCACGAAAGCTGGATGCCTTCACTCGTATTCCATCTCTACTCTTTCCAATCTCCCTGCTCCTCTCAGAATCTTTTCACCATCTAAGATTGGCTTTAAGGATTCTATCCTGCTCTTTTCAGGCAAACACCTGTCCTTCTCTATACAAATTATTTCCTTCGCAAAATACTTTTCCTGCTCTTTTGTCAACAGGTGACCGATTGATTTCATCCTCTCTTCAGATGGTTGGCCAAGTACTGCTGTATCTCCTGCACTCTCACCTGCTCTTTTTCTTCTTTTCAATTGACGTACAGAACGTCTCCGTCTTTTTCCATCTATCTCTTCATCTTCTTTTCGTTGCTTTATTTTTGCTTTTGTTGCGCTGATAAAGCGAATTACATAGCTGATTACATTAATCGCCTTCTCTAATGTAGACGTGTATTCAATCAATGGAATACTCCTTCTCCAGCACTTCACATAAATAGATAAGGGCTCTTTAAATTTTGTTATCACAAAAACCTTCATCTCATCCCTCCCTCCATCTGAAACATTTGGCACAAACTTTTCAGATGACCTGCTCGACCGAGGATTTGCCAAACATTCCGGCCCATGCAACCACAACTTGTTATCAACCAATGCTGATGGCTTTATTCCTTTACTTAGAATACCAGCCGGGTTATCTTTCGTTCCAACATGTCTCCACCTTTTGAATTCGGTATTTGTTTGTATAGACGGGACTCTATTCGCTACATACGTTTTTAAATCGCATGGTAATTTACTTATCCAATGCCGTCCTACGAGTGAATCTGTAGAAAGATCATACTCGAAGCCTTCCCATTCCATTGTTTGAATGACGCTTACAAGGAGCCGTACTAACAGCTAAGCTGCTGCTTGCTCTAAGCGCGGTATTGTCATCGCTGTAAGTGGTGCAACCCGTGTTTTTGTTGTGATAAGATCTGCTTTAATCCTGCCGTCTGTACGTATATTTCTCAGATAAATCGCTGCTCCATATGCCATGCACTGTTCCAGTCATTGGTGTCATATGTCGTGCTTCTTCATATTCTCTCATAAGCTCCTGGTACTTTTGTTTCAACTCAGGATCTCCTGCCAACCTTCTCTCCAAAGCAAAGAACCTACGCTTAGCTGTAAGCTCTGAACTTCCAAGCTCTTTTGCTTCCTTCAAAGGAATCGTTACAACAAACCTGCCAAAATCATCACGTGAATTTGTTTTGATGAAATTTTGCTCCACCTTCTCCTCCTGCTCTTTTGACCAGCTCAACGACATTTCTATGTCATTTAAACCATTTATGCCAAAAACGCTTAAATAATTCATGAAGTTGATTATTATCCATGCACACTGCCTGCGATACCTGCTCATTGTTCATGCTATCCTTCTCATTACCATATTCTCCCAATATTATTCTGCCGAAAACAGTTTCCATCTCAAGGACACCACCTCGTCGATGCTCTAAGACAGAAGTAAATGCTTCTGCTATGAACCTGCAATAAATCTACAGGACCTGCTTTCCAATAATGTGGATCAACAAGAGATGCTGTAGCAATGCTCAACAGTGGCGATTTCAAGTTGTGTGTTATCACTACTGGATGCCAATTGACCTGCTTAGGAAGAATCTAAAATCTTGCTCTATTAAAACCAGATTGGGCTGTGCGCCCGTATCTAAAAGTGCTCTTACTGGCCCATACTTCCGGCTATCCATCTCGATTCTTACTTGTGCCGTAGGCATCATAGTTACTCTCTCTCCTGCTCTTGCTCATTATAATTAAGAAATAAAAAGACGAAATAAATTTTTATCATACTTTTATTTTTGTTTTTAGAAGGCTAACTCTCCTAAAATCCCCCGAGGTAATCACCTTTTCCAAATCGCTTCCTGCTTCTTCTCTTCCTTCTGTTCCTGCTACTTCTTCCGTCCTGCCCTCCTCCAACCGAGGGCGTTTCCTGGGAGGCACAATTAGTCAATCTGCCTTTTGCTTATTTTCGCTTGGTTGGCTCCTTCTCTTCTTTGCCTTTTCCTGCGCATATAAAATAGTTTCTGCACCCTTCCCAATCTCTTTCGTAGCACTACTGTGCATTTGCTTCCCGGGTCATCGACAGCACGGCCCTTGGAAGCAGTCCTTTGGAGCATGGCACGTCTTAAGACAATTGGGGCAAAGTGCCTTTTCCTTCACGAGATCCTGCTTAGCACGAACGCTCAGTACTGCAAACTCTAGACAACGTCACATTGGATGATTCAGAAATTTGCACGAGTGGCAAGGCAACAGCCTCTTGTCACCTGGTGCACCTGCTCTTTAGGCATTACTGCCAGCTGCTCGCATGTCCTCATACCTCCTCAAATTCGGATGCGCCTGAAGTTGTGCCAACGGCTGCTCAAATTTCCTGCCATCGCTCCGCTCAATGTCTGTTCTGCTCTACCTGCTATGCTTGTTCTTGGCACAATTTTATTTTGGCTTTTCCTGCAACACTGCGTGGCAGCAAAGTAATTTTCTTCCGCTCCAGCAATTCTGCGTTGTATCTCCACGTTGACCAACATATCGTCGGCCAACGCAATCCTGCTCAACCTGATCTGCGTCTAGGCATCCTGAAAGGCTTAAAGCCTGACCTGCACTGCTGCCATCGTGCAAGTTCCAAAGGCTGGAGACTCCACGAAGGCAAGCATCCTGCTCATTGAAAATATTCCTGCATGCAATAAGTATTATTATAGTAGTATTGGTAATTATTTTAATGCTGTTTGTCCATCTCGTTTGATTTCGCTGCTCTTTTCTATAAATATGTAAAAAAAACGTATTGCATTAGAAATCATATCTCGATAATGCTCTACCCTGAAAATGAAAGTGATAATCGGTTGCAGTAGGTACTTCAATTTCCCAATATGCAAATAAATGAATAATATTTTGCAGTAGGTACTAAAATTCCCAGCATGCAAATAAAATAAAATAAATAATAGTTTGCAGTAGGTACTGAAATTCCCAGAATGCAAAAAAAATAAATAATACATATGATAAATAAAAGGTCGGCTAGTTGTTGCTGCTTTTGTTGTTACCAATATAGTTTGTTTATTATAAGAAAAGGTGTATTGCATCGAGAAGAAAAATTCTTTTGTGGCTCATATTCCTGCTTCAAAAATATTAATTCTTTTTGAATTTTAAATATTTTACTCCTGCCGCTTGCAAGCTTTCCTTCTCTAAAAACTAGCACCGTCGTGCTTTGAGTTTTTTCCTGCCCCTGATATGTGTCCTTTTTTTTAATAATAATTTGTTCATGGCAACTGGTGCAATTGCACTCAAGTTCCTCCTTCATACCTGCTCTCTCATGTTTGGTAACTCGCACATATGTGCTTTGAGTTCCACTTGTCCCAGCTATATCTCATCTCAAGTCCTTCACAACTTTTCTCTCATGTTTGGTAACTCGCACAAATGTGCTTTGAGTTCCACTCGCCCCTGCTATATCTCGAGCAACAAAGCTTGTCAAGAGAAAAAAAGTGACACACAAAAAAAAATTAACACCTACAAAAAAATAAATGTTTTATCCCTACCAAACCACCAATATTCACACAAACAAAAATTTGCACTTATTAACAATAAAAATAATGTTGTCCTGTTTTATGACTCAGCTCACCTTTTTAAAATACATACTGTGGCAACCTGTCAAACAACCTGTCGATCCTACAATCGAGGGCTCGCGAGAGAGCTAAGTGTGCGCGAGAGAAATCCTGTTTCCGATACGACGTGACAAGATCTTGCTATGTATTCATTCATTCGTGTCGCAGAAGTCGAAGCATTAAAACTGTGTTACCATAAAGACGACTGTTTTCATTTTGTGTATTTGGCAGGTTTATACATTGGCGACGAGATAAAAAAACATAAGCAAGAGCTACAGTACGTTTGCAACGAACTGTTGGATACCCTATTCCCCATATTTTTGTATGTGCATGCGTCTGCCTCCCGCAAACAGCCGATGTTTCAGAAACAAAATTCTTCTTTAGCAGACAGAAAAAAATTCAATAACATTAATTTTATGCGGTGTGATGTTCCATTAGTGCTGGCGTAATAAAAAAAGGAGTGCGCCACGCCCAAAGTTAAAACGTTTTATTGCCAAGGCAATTGTTATGAGCTCAGTGAAATTCAATTTTATTCTTGCAGATCGATTTGAACAAAACAAGACAAAACTTAAATTTTTAAAAATTAGATTTGGAATGGAAATAGCGATTATGTGTGTTTTTTTTAACAATTCTTGGACCACACTCTGCTACGTAACCATGGAATATAAATCCAAGTGTTCATCTGTTTACTTCAAAACTGCGACCGATAGTTAAAAAACGTTAAAAAAATTAATGCATTATGCGACTTTTGACGGAAACGCCCCTTAAAAGTGGGCGTGTCTAAAAAATTTTAAGCACTAACTGCGCTTTGATCAGTATTTAGGCATATGTGTAAGACTACAGCTGAATCGAGTAGTTTTTAAACAATCTTACCTGAACAAAGGTATTTTACCAAAATCACGCCTTTAAAAGTGGGCGTATTGAAAAAATTTACAAAAGAAAATGTAGAGATATATTTTTCAAATAACGAACGGAAGGAAAAAGGTTTAAATTAAACATTGGAAATGCCTTAAATTCTTAAGGCTGCGTTTTTCGTTCTTTCATGAAAAGTAGGCGTAAGCCACGCCCAAAATTCAAAAATTTCTTTTCATACACAAACCTTTTAGTTTCTATTAAGAGACGCAAAATTTTGGCTTGCGGATTCATTATAAATACCGTTTATTTACAAAAACAATTTTTGTATAGTTTCTAATGAAAAGTGGGCGTTAGCCACGCCCAAAATCAATTTTTTTGATTTCATACACAAGATGTTTATGTGCCAGTAAGACCCACAAAATTTAATGTTTTTCGCTTTAATATAACAATTGTTATTTTATAAAAACAATATTGACGTTTTTGTATGAAAAATAGGCGTAAGCCACGCCCAAACTGAAATATTTTTATTTGATTGGAAGAAAGTTTACCTAAAGCTTACGTGTGCAAAATTTTAGCGTTATGCTTTTATCGTAACTGTACAAAAAACATAATTTAATTTTATTAAATTGAGGTTGTTCAACAAAAATGGCGGTTGTGGGCGTGTTTGTAGGCGGATTTTACCGGTTCAAGAACTTAGCCTTACTCTTGAACCAAAGATTATATATACCAAATTTCAGCTTTCTAGCTCAAAAATTGCGACCTCTAGAGAGTATACATACGGACGGACGGACGGACGGACGGACGGACGGACGGACATGGCTAAATCGACTAAGCTTTTGATTCTGAGTCAGAATATATATACTTTTCTATACCTAACGGTATTATTTCTCTATGTTACAAACTCCACACCAAATACAATATACCCATTCTATGGAATAGGGTATAAAAATTAAAAATTAAAAAAAAAAAAATATAAAATAATAATATATAATAATATAATATAAGTAAAAAAAAATTTCAGAAACTAAAATAAAACTGCCAAAAATGTTATTTGTGATGACCGTGTGAAAAATAAATTAAATAATTTAATAAAATTTCTAGTGACTTAACGACAGGAGGAATAGTTCAATTAAATAGTTTCAGGCAAAATATTAAATATAGAAATATTGGAAATTTATCCAATTGCATTCAATTGCTATGGGTAGATGGCTCAGCATTAAATTGCAATAAAATATATTTGAGGCTCTACATTGAAAGGCATTAGATTGCTTAAATTGAGACTGGGAGAATCACATTTAATTGTGCCATTGTTGATATAAATTGGATTCGGAACATTAAATTGTATTGCATTTAACTGCATTAATATTATACAGTCTAGATCGTATTTACTTTTTTAAATTTTTTACATACCTAGACTCTAAAAGGTTGTAAGGAAATATTTGCCAGAGAAAGAGTGGATCAGGGATAATTCCTTTTCTATGAGACTCAATAGATAAGTCGTTAATTCGCTCGGAATGGGAGAAATGGCTTCGATCTTTTACTTTGTTCCTTCAGGCAGAAGAAATCGTAGATCCTTAAAAAAAAAGAGAAATAAGCTCATGCATTTGGGAGGTCCCCAAATGCAAGAAGTTATTTACAATATTCCTGGTGCCTTAAATGAACCGCAAGAAGAACAAGAATCTTCAACAGATGTTTTTGAAATCTTAATTGAAAAACTTAACCAATATTTCTCACCTCAGAGGAACTCGATATTTGAAACAAAGACACCTCTTTCGCTCCTTAAAACCCGAGCAAGGCGAAAACCTCAATAATATTGAGACTGCGAAGCTAGGCGGCAAAATGTCACTTCGGGGAAAAGAAGTCAGAGGTTATTAACATTTATCTACAAGATAAAGTCATTGATGTGTGGGCTCCTAAAGATCTTAAAAAACGGCTTTTGGAAAGAATATAATCTCGATGAAATAATTGAGATGTGCTCTGTATATGAACAAATAAATAGTCAATCTGTCAGCAACATCTTAAAATGTTAATAAAATAACTCATAAAGACGAGGGTACGTTCAAAGACAATGAGTGTGGTAGGTGTGGAAAGCGCGGGCATCACGGAAGTAGTCCATTCTGTCCCGCCAAAGAATCTAGATGCAACAAATGCGGTTTCATTTGTCATTTTTCCCGAAAATGTAAAACCAAAAGCAAATCGATGAAACGAAAAGCCGATGATTTTGATAGGACAGATCTAAAAAACAACAATTCAAACCTTCTAAAATTCGCTTCGTAGGTGAGGAAAGCGAAACGGATCCTAAGCAAGAACGCGGGAATTTACAAGAATATGATTGTTTTAAAATAACCGACGGAAAGCCAGCAATGAACAATAACCAAATGAGTGAAAATCTAATCTGCTATATTGGAGTATGTAAAATAGCAATGATTATTGATTCTGGGTCCAAGTACAATCTTCTTAGCGAAAAAGATTGGACCCATCTTTGCAAGGAAAACGCAATTGTATGGAATGTAAGAACTGAATCGGAGAACCAATTTCGGGCATACGCTGGGACTGATTTACTTAAAATTAAAACGGTTTTCGAAGCTGTAATTAGTGTAGATAGAATTTCCGACTTGATTTCTACATTCTATGTTATAGAGAATGGTAGACAATCATTATTGGGTAAAAATGCGGCAATTGAGCTTAATGTTTTGAAGTTAGGACTTCACGTCAATCAAATCCAAAATGTTGAAACATTCCCGAAAATCTAAGGTTTCAAAGTCTCGCTCTCTATTGATGAATCTGTAAAACCAGTACAGCAGCCCTTACGCCGAATACCTGCCCCTCTTGAAGCGAAGGTAGAGGCTAAATTAAATGAGGCACTCGCGCAGGACATCATAGAGCCTGTAGTTGGACCAAGTCGTTGGATATCACCAGTTGTGATAGTGTTCAAAGAGAACGGCGACATTCGGTTGTGCATAGATATGAGACGGGCGAATGCGGCCGTTCTGAGAGAAAACTACCCTTTACCAACTTTTGACTCTGTTATGACAAGGCTAAAGGGAGCCAAGCACTTTTCTAGGTTAGGCCTTAAGAACGCTTATCATCACCTGGAATTGGATGAAAGTAGTAGTGAAATCACAACTTTCATTACATCGAAGGGGATTTTTCGATGCAAAAGATTATTGTTTGGGGTGAATTCAGCCCCTGAAATTTTCCAGAAAAAAATGGAAAACATCTTATCCACTTGTAAGAACGCCCTTAACTACCTAGACGATGTAATAGTTTTTGGACAAACGGAAACAGAACATGATCAGAATTTGAAGTTGGTATTGGCCGTTTTTAAAGATTTTAATGTGGTTCTTAATGACGAGAAGTGCATCTGGAAAGCACAAACCTTGAAGTTCTTAGGACATATTTTGTCGACGGAAGGTATACGCCCAGACCCAGAGAAGGTTAAGACTGTTTTGGATTTTAGGCCGCCAAATACCAAAGAAGAAACACGTAGTTTCTTAGGTCTCGTGACGTACTTGGGAAAATTTATTCCTGACCTGGGCCATATAACAGTACCGCTGAGACAACTAACGAAAAAAGACGTCACATTTACATGGGGAGCAAATCAAGATAATTCTTTTCAAGAATTGAAGAATAGGCTGGCTAAAATTCCAACACTTTCGTATTGCAACCATATAAATTGAAT
The DNA here is from genome assembly GCA_916050605.2 of Platycheirus albimanus. Taxonomy (NCBI): domain Eukaryota; kingdom Metazoa; phylum Arthropoda; class Insecta; order Diptera; family Syrphidae; genus Platycheirus; species Platycheirus albimanus. The sequence continues at coordinate 164,223,437 of OU696696.1, read as the reverse complement.
CCGTTTGATTGCCAACGCAAGTCCAGTTGCGTTAGGTGCGGTCTGCAGTTTGTGAATGAAAGTCCTCAAGTGGTGTCTTTTGCTAGCAAAAGTCTTTCTGAGGTTGAACGACGGTACTCTCAGACGGAAAAGAGAGCCTAGCTTTGGCCTGGACTGTAGAAAGGTTTTATTATTATGTAGCGGGAGTTGAATTCGAACTGGTAACGGATCATAAGCCTTTGGAGGCTATCTTCAAGCCACCAGCCCGAATCGAATGATGGGTTTTGAGGCTACAATCATTCAAATTCAAAGTTATCTACCAACCCGGCAAGTTTAACATAGCTGATTCATTTTCCAGACTATGCCAAACGGAGCAAACCGATTGTTTTGACAGACACTGTGAACAAAGTATCTGCCATATAGTTCAAAAATCAACACCACGAGCATTAACTATCCTTGAGATTGTTGATCATAATAAAACAGATGCAGAACTAATGGAAGCAGTTAGACGCATAGAAAATAACAGCGCCAACAAATTTTTTCCATTTCGTTTAGAATTGAGTACGATGGGAAACATTCTTTTGCGAGGAACAAAGCTGGTCATACCGACGGGCTTAAGGGCGAGAGTCTTAGAATTAGCACATGAGGGTCATCCAGGAGAAACCGTTATGAAACGGAGAGTGCGATCTAAAGTTTGGTGGCCCTTGATAGATAGACCCGTTGAAATGTTCGTAAAAAGTTGTCGCGATTGCTTACTGGTATCGAAACCAATGCATCCAGCTCCAATGCACAGGCGTTCTTTTCCAGAAGGTCCAAGCCTAGCAATGGATTTATTAGGCCCTCTCCAGAACCAAGATTATGTTTTTGTCATCATTGATTACTAATCAAGATATCATGAAACCAAGTTTGTTAAGAGAATAACATCGAGCATTATCATTGGTATCTTAGAGGAAATGTCTTCTAGACTCGGTAATCCTAAATCCATTACAGCCGACAATGGACGACAATTTGTAAGCAGAGGGTTCAAGGATTACTGCAAAAACAATTGCATTGAACTTATAACATCACCACCGTATTGGCCCCAGGCGAATGGAGAGGTTGAAAATATGAACCGATCTATACTTAAAAGACTTCAAATTGGAAACTCCAAAGGTGAAGACTATATAAAGAAGCTACACAAATTTATTTTAATGTACAATGTAACACCACACGGCACAACATTAAAATCACCTTCGGAGCTGTTGTTTAGTAGAATGATAAGGGATAAAATTCCATGCTTTCAAGACATTCAAGAAAACATTGTAGGCTCAAAAGAAAGAGACTCAGATATTCGAAATAAAGAGAGAGGGAAGCAGGCAGCTGAAAGAGATCGTAATGCGAAGAGCATTCAAATAGAAGTAGGGGAAAAATTTTTGGTCTAGAACTTGACACCGTCAAATAAACTCGCAACTACATTTAGTCCAGAAGAGTTTAAAGTGATTCAGCGGAAAGGGAACGATGTGATGGTGAGCGGAAACGGAAAAGTTTATAGACGAAATGTAAGCCACCTCAAGAAAATACCTAGCCTCCCGGAAACAGGATCAGATTCCTATGGAACAGGTACTATACGTAATACAAATAACTATGTTCCTTTACCTATTCTTTCAGGTCACACTGTGCGTAATTCATCGACAGGGAACATGCCAATTTGTTCAACATTTAACCTGCAGGAAACGCAGGAAGAATCGGCAGCATCCAACCAAAGGCTGACATTGAAGTTGAAAAACATTGGGGGGATGTGGCAACCTGTCAAACAACCTGTCGATCCTACAATCGAGGGCTCGCGAGAGAGCTAAGTGTGCGCGAGAGAAATCCTGTTTCCGATACGATGTGACAAGATCTTGTTATGTATTCATTCATTCGTGTCGCAGAAGTCGAAGCATTAAAACTGTGTTACCATAAAGACGACTGTTTTCATTTTGTGTATTTGGCAGGTTTATACACATACCTATGTATATATTTTTTTTTAAATAAATGTTTTTCCGATTATTGTTGTTTTTTGTTGTTTTTTGTAAAATTTTTCTTTTTTTCGAAAGACCGCTTTTGTTTTTTTTTCGAATGACGAAATTCGTCATTCTTCTCCTTCTCTTTGTCACAGTTGCGCATATACAATACATATGTGTTTTGTGTATGCGTATCTATTCCTTCACTCCGGCTCACTGATCATGAGTCGTAAGTGTGTATTCTTGCTCTGAAGCGAGAATACGTACATTCTAACCTGCTCTTGCTCTCTTGACGAAGCATTTGCATCGGTCGCCGCCGGCGCAGTTTGAAAAAGGGGAAAAACAACAACAATAATTATTGATCTACTTACATGCTGGTTGGTACATATTGATCATTATTATTTAATGAAGTACCGTTTTGCACATCGCCTGCTGGCGATACTCGGTTTCCTGCCCATACTCCTGTCGCCACAAACTACTGCGCACACTTTAATTTTGTGTGACTACATGATTTTCATCTTAGCACATTTTTATTATTCACAATATAGACCGAGAGCCAACGACATAATGAATCAAGTCATTTATATAATGTTGTAAGGCATATCAATAGAAAGCGCTAGGGGAGTTAGACAAGAAAAAAATTGTCTGGCAGTTTTTTGGTGTGACGAACATAGGGTAAATTCGACACAAAAGTGTGACAAAAATGAAACAAGTCAAGTCACATATATAATGTTGTAACTCATTTCAATAGAAAGCCTTTGATTAGTTAGACAAAAAAAAGTTTGTCTGGCAGCTTTTTGGTGTGACGAACATGGGGTAAATTCGACACAAAATATGACATAATTTCAAAAATTAACTTATTTGGGTACTTTTGTAACAGAACGAATAAATTATGTTAAGACAAGAAAAAAATATTGAGAGAGGGGGGTCTATCCCCCTCCGTTTAGCCGGGAGGGGCAATTTTCTGGAAAAATGACTTATATTCGAAAAAAATATTAAAAAATGACCACACCTCCTACAATGCTAAAATACACTTTTTTGTAAAGCCAAAAATCTTTTCTTCAATTGGGTTTTGAAATAAAGTTATTTTAGTGAACCATTTAAGAAAAAATAAATTTTCAAACTCAAAACTTTGAAAACAAAATATTTCAAACTAATTTTTTTCAAAATTATACGTAATTAAATACTATTTTTTTACCAAAATTTTATGCTCTTATAAGTTCTAAGCAAAACATAATATTTCAAACTAATTTTTTTCAAAATTATACGTAATTTAATACTATTTTTTTTACCACAGTTTTATGCTCTTATAAGTTCTTAGCAAAACACTGAAAACCGTATGGCTCTTGGACTTTTTGTTGCCAAGCTATTCAAAAATAACCGAAACTACTTCTTCACAAAAACAAGAAAATCTATTCTAACAATCATCACACGGATTGCACAGGTGATAATTTTAAGTTCGGTTATTTTTGAATAGCTTAGCAACAAAAAGTCATAGAGCCATACGGGTTTCAGTGTTTTGCTAAGAACTTATAAGAGCATAAAACTGTGGTAAAAAAAATAGTATTAAATTACGTATAATTTTGATAAAAAATTAGTTTGAAATATTTTGTTTTCAAAGTTTTGAGTTTGAAAATTTATTTTTCTTAAACGGTTCACTAAAATAACTTTATTTCAAAACGCAATTGAAGAAAATATTTTTGGCTTTACAAAAAGGTGTATTATAGCATTGTAGGAGGTGTGGTTATTTTTTAATATTTTTTTTCGAATATGTCATTTTTCCAGAAAATTGCCCCTCCCGGCTAAACGGAGGGGGATACACCCCCCCTCCCTCAAGATTTTTTTCTTGTTTTATCACAATTTATTCGTTCTGTTACAAAAGTACCCAAGTAAGTTAATTTTTGAAATTTCGTCATACTTTGTGTCGAATTTACCCCATGTTCGTCACACCAAAAAGCTGCCAAACAAACTTTTTTTTGTCTAACTAATCAAAGGCTTTCTATTGAAATGAGTTACAACATTATATATGTGACTTGACTTGTTTCATTTTTGTCACAATTTTGTGTCGAATTTACCCCATGTTCGTCACACCAAAAAACTGCCAGTTAATTTTTTTCTTGTCTAACTCCCCTAACGCTTTCTACTGATATGCCTTACAACATTATATAAATGACTTGATTCATTATGTCGTTGGCTCTTAGACTAATATCTTGTTCGTTATAAAACGCACCACAATCAATCACAGTGCACTTATTTTTTTTTTTTAAGGAAACCTGCACCATCCCGTCACTGGCACAATATCCGACGCTCGACATGGACCAAATGTATCATAGCTCAATGGACTGTATAACCATCTCAAATAATACATATGTGAAAAGAAATAAAACACAATAATTTATAGTGGATAAAATGTTATACAAAAACCACTTAGCACATTTATTCCTTCTCAGTTCAAAATCCTGCTTAAGACTAACTCTCATTCGTGCTTGTTTTTAATAATTTCACAATATTTAGTTTTATTTTATTTAGTTAATTACGCGACGCGTTTCGGACGACATTTCCATCTTCGGGCGTTTATGTTGTTGTCTCGTTTATGATTTGTTTTTGTTGTTGGTGATTAATGATTAATAATTAGTTTAGTATGTGTATTATGATTTGTGTTTTTCTCTTTCTATTTATTGTATTTGTTTTGATAATTTATTGCTGTGTCATATAATATGTTTCTTTTTATTGTTAATTTGTCGTTTAGGATATTGTCTCTTTCTATTTTACTGGCCTTATATATCTCGTATTCTTCGAGAGCGTCCAAATTTCTTCCTTTCTTACATAAATGTATTGGTGTAAGATTGGTTTCAAAATTGGTGTAATTATGATTATTTTCCATTAGATGAAGTGGGTGTGACTAACATGGAGAAAATTCGACACAAAAGTGTGACAAAAGAAAGATAAGTCAAGTCACGTATATAATGTTGTAATGCATATCAAAAGAAAGCCTTTGAGGAGTTAGACAAACAAAAGTTGGTCTGGCAGTTTTTGGATGTGATGAACATGAGGTAAATTCGACATAAAATATGTTTATGGAAAAATTACTTAAATTGGAAAAAAATATCAAAAAACAACAACAACTCCTACAACGTCACGCTACACTTTTTTGTTAAGCTAAAAATCTCTTCTTTGATTGAATTTAAAAAAAAAAGTTATTCTACTAAACCCTTTTAAAAAAATTAATTTTCAAACTCAAAATTAAAAACAAAAATTACAAAAAAAAAATTAGAAACTAATTTTTTTCAAAATTTTGCGTAATCCAATACAGTTTTCGTTGCCAAAATGTATTGCTCTTGTTAGTTTTCAGTCTAACACTGAAAACCGTATGGCTCTTAGACTTTTCGTTGCTAAGCTATTCAAAAATAACCGAACCTACTTCTTCACAAAAACTAGAAAAAATTGGTTTGTCAGTGTGCAATCCCTGTGATTATCGTAAGGCTAGATAAGTAAACTTTTTGTTGCCAAGCTATTCAAAAATAACCGAAACTACTTCTTCACAAAAACAAGAAAATCTAGTCTAACAATCATCACACGGATTGCACAGGTGATAATTTTAAGTTCGGTTATTTTTGAATAGCTTAGCAACAAAAAGTCATAGAGCCATACGGTTTTCAGTGTTTTGCTTAGAACTTATAAAAGCATAAAATTTTGGTAAAAAAAATAGTATTTAATAACGTATAATTTTGAAAAAAATTAGTTTAAAATATTTTGTTTTCAAAGTTTTGAGTTTGAAAATTTATTTTTCTTAAACGGTTCACTAAAATAACTTTATTTCAAAACGCAATTGAAGAAAAGATTTTTGGCTTTACAAAAAGGTGTATTATAGCATTGTAGGAGGTGTGGTTACTTTTAAATATTTTTTTTTCGAATATAAGTCATTTTTCCAGAAAATTGCCCCTCCCGGCTAAACGGAGGGGGATAGACGCCCCCTCCCTCAAGATTTTGTTCTTGTTTTATCACAATTTATTTGTTCTGTTACAAAAGTACCCAATAAGTTAATTTTTGAAATTTTGTCATACTTTGTGTCGAATTTACCCCATGTTCGTCACACCAAAAAGCTGCCACACAAACTTTTTTTTGTCTAACTAATCAAAGGCTTTCTATTGAAATGAGTTACAACATTATATATGTGACTTGACTTGTTTCATTTTTGTCACACTTTTGTGTCGAATTTACCCCATGTTTGTCACACCAAAAAACTGCCAGTTAATTTTTTTCTTGTCTAACTCCCCTAACGCTTTCTACTGATATGCCTTACAACATTATATAAATGACTTGATTCATTATGTCGTTGGCTCTTAGACTAATATCTTGTTCGTTATAAAACGCACCACAATCAATCACAGTGCACTTATTTTTTTTTTTAAGGAAACCTGCACCATCCCGTCACTGGCACAATATCCGACGCTCGACATGGACCAAATGTATCATAGCTCAATGGACTGTATAACCATCTCAAATAATACATATGTGAAAAGAAATAAAACACAATAATTTATAGTGGATAAAATGTTATAAAAAAACCACTTAGCACATTTATTCCTTCTCAGTTCAAAATCCTGCTTAAGACTAACTCTCATTCGTGCTTGTTTTTAATAATTTCACAATATTTAGTTTTATTTTATTTAGTTAATTACGCGACGCGTTTCGGACGACATGTCCATCTTCGGGCGTTTATGTTATTGTCTCGTTTATGATTTGTTTTTGTTGTTGGTGATTAATGATTAATAATTAGTTTAGTATGTGTATTATGATTTGTGTTTTTCTCTTTCTATTTATTGTATTTGTTTTGATAATTTATTGCTGTGTCATATAATATGTTTCTTTTTATTGTTAATTTGTCGTTTAGGATATTGTCTCTTTCTATTTTACTGGCCTTATATATCTCGTATTCTTCGAGAGCGTCCAAATTTCTTCCTTTCTTACATAAATGTATTGGTGTAAGATTGGTTTCAAAATTGGTGTAATTATGATTATTTTCCATTAGATGAAGTGGGTGTGACTAACATGGAGAAAATTCGACACAAAAGTGTGACAAAAGAAAGATAAGTCAAGTCACGTATATAATGTTGTAATGCATATCAAAAGAAAGCCTTTGAGGAGTTAGACAAACAAAAGTTGGTCTGGCAGTTTTTGGATGTGATGAACATGAGGTAAATTCGACATAAAATATGTTTATGGAAAAATTACTTAAATTGGAAAAAAATATCAAAAAACAACAACAACTCCTACAACGTCACGCTACACTTTTTTGTTAAGCTTAAAATCTCTTCTTTGATTGAATTTAAAAAAAAAAGTTATTCTACTAAACCCTTTTAAAAAAATTAATTTTCAAACTCAAAATTAAAAACAAAAATTACAAAAAAAAAATTAGAAACTAATTTTTTTCAAAATTTTGCGTAATCCAATACAGTTTTCGTTGCCAAAATGTATTGCTCTTGTTAGTTTTCAGTCTAACACTGAAAACCGTATGGCTCTAAGACTTTTCGTTGCTAAGCTATTCAAAAATAACCGAACCTACTTCTTCACAAAAACTAGAAAAAATTGGTTTGTCAGTGTGCAATCCCTGTGATTATCGTAAGGCTAGATAAGTAAACTTTTTGTTGCCAAGCTATTCAAAAATAACCGAAACTACTTCTTCTCAAAAACAAGAAAATCTAGTCTAACAATCATCACACGGATTGCACAGGTGATAATTTTAAGTTCGGTTATTTTTGAATAGCTTAGCAACAAAAAGTCATAGAGCCATACGGTTTTCAGTGTTTTGCTTAGAACTTATAAAAGCATGAAATTTTGGTAAAAAAAATAGTATTTAAAATTTTGAAAAAAATTAGTTTGAAATATTTTGTTTTCAAAGTTTTGAGTTTGAAAATTTATTTTTCTTAAACGGTTCACTAAAATAACTTTATTTCAAAACGCAATTGAAGAAAAGATTTTTGGCTTTACAAAAAGGTGTATTATAGCATTGTAGGAGGTGTGGTTACTTTTAAATATTTTTTTCGAATATAAGTCATTTTTCCAGAAAATTGCCCCTCCCGGCTAAACGGAGGGGGATAGACCCCCCTCCCTCAAGATTTTGTTCTTGTTTTATCACAATTTATTTGTTCTGTTACAAAAGTACCCAAATAAGTTAATTTTTGAAATTTTGTCATACTTTGTGTCGAATTTACCCCATGTTCGTCACACCAAAAAGCTGCCACACAAACTTTTTTTTGTCTAACTAATCAAAGGCTTTCTATTGAAATGAGTTACAACATTATATATGTGACTTGACTTGTTTCATTTTTGTCACACTTTTGTGTCGAATTTACCCCATGTTTGTCACACCAAAAAACTGCCAGACAATTTTTTTCTTGTCTAACTCCCCTAACGCTTTCTACTGATATGCCTTACAACATTATATAAATGACTTGATTCATTATGTCGTTGGCTCTTAGACTAATATCTTGTTCGTTATAAAACGAACCACAATCAATCACAGTGCACTTATTTTTTTTTTTAAGGAAACCTGCACCATCCCGTCACTGGCACAATATCCGACGCTCGACATGGACCAAATGTATTATAGCTCAATGGACTGTATAACCATCTCAAATAATACATATGTGAAAAGAAATAAAACACAATAATTTATAGTGGACAAAATGTTATTAAAAAACCACTTAGCACATTTATTCCTTCTCAGTTCAAAATACTGCTTAAGACTAACTCTCATTCGTGCTTGTTTTTAATAATTTCACAATGTTTACTTTTATTTTATTTAGTTAATTACATGTCCATCTTCGGGCGTTTATGTTGTTGTCTCGTTTATGATTTGTTTTTGTTGTTGGTGATTAATGATTAATAATTAGTTTAGTATGTGTATTATGATTTGTGTTTTTCTCTTTCTATTTATTATATTTGTTTTGATAATTTATTGCTGTGTCATATAATATGTTTCTTTTTATTGTTAATTTGTCGTTTAGGATATTGTCTCTTTCTATTTTACTGGCCTTATATGTCTCGTATTCTTCGAGAGCGTCCAAATTTCTTCCTTTCTTACATAAATGTATTGGTGTAAGATTGGTTTAAAAATTGGTGTAGGTAATTATGATTATTTTCCATTAGATGAAGTGGGTGTGACTAACATGGAGAAAATTCGACACAAAAGTGTGACAATAGGGAGATAAGTCAAGTCACGTATATACTGTTGTAATGCCCTTGAGGAGTAAGACACACAAAAGTTGGTCTGGCAGTTTTTGGATGTGATGAACATGGGGTAAATTCGACATAAAATATGTTTATGGAAGAATTACTTAAATTGGAAAAAAATATCGAAAAACAACAACAACTCCTACAACGTCATGCTACACTTTTTTGTTAAGCTAAAAATCTCTTCTTTGATTGAATTTAAAAAAAAAAGTTATTCTACTAAAATCTTTTAACAAAATTAATTTTCAAACTCAAAATTAAAAACAAAAATTACAAAAAAAAATTTGAAACTAATTTGTTTCAAAATTTTGCGTAATCCAATACAGTTTTCGTTGCCAAAATGTATTGTTCTTGTTAGTTTTCAGTCTAACACTGAAAACCGTATGGCTCTAAGACTTTTCGTTGCTAAGCTATTCAAAAATAACCGAACCTACTTCTTCACAAAAACAAGAAAAAATTGGTCTGTCAGTGTGCAATCCCTGTGATTATCGTAAGGCTAGATAAGTAAACTCACATATATAATGTTGTAATGCATATCAAAAGAAAGCCTTTGAGGAGTAAGACAAAAAAAATTTGTCTGGCAGTATTTGGGTGTGACGAATATGGGATAAATTCGACACAAAGTATTAAAATATTCAAAAAAATTACTCATTTGGGTACATTTATAACTTTAATTCCCAACAGACAATAATTTGCATAATTTAATTTTTGACTCCATTTGTTACATAATGCTCCCAGAAGTGTCTTCTCAAAAAGTTAGAAAAATTCGAAATTTTAAGAAAATCCAGGTTTGCTTCATGGTTTTTTCATAAAATTATAACCGGAAGTGAATAACATACAATATTATATAGACGATATTGAAACATGACACTTTCACAAGCATTAGGAAATAAAAACATACTAAGTGAACAAAATTTGAGTAAAAAAAATTAATATTTTATTGATTTCAAAACATAAGAAAGATTAACAATATAAAAATAAAAATAAATAATATTTAATTGCTTGTTTATTAATTTTCCGAAGTATACTCATCATCACAGTCACTATCATCCGTATCGCACTCATCACCTGAAACGGGTGTCACATAGAAAATTTATTAGCTTTACACTACAACAAGAATTATTGTCACCTTTATGTTATTAAAGAAATCAAGCATTAAAAATTAAAAATAAATTACTGTTATAATAATTAGAACATAATAATAGATTGCAATATGTTTACCTGTATCATCTGTGTTTTCTCCAGTTAGTGTAGGTTGATGGTTGAATGATAACATCATTTACCAATGGCGGTGATTGGTCTCTTTCAAACCATATTAAGTCTAATTTTCCATCTTTTTCTACCCACCCATGATCTTGTGGTCGTAGCAATGTTGGTATCTGCAAATGTGCGTGATTCCAGACTGTTGTAACAAAGCAACTGCTGACGTAGCTCTGTTCTACATGGTGGAAGGTTGGTAGCATCAACATTTTTAACTTTTTTTGAAAATGGCTCATTGACGTCCTTGAATTTGTAGGTTTTTGAGAACATTTCGTACCTGGCATCATTAACTGTTTTGCAATATTGCAGACCGTACATTTTGCACACGAACTCCTCCAGCAATGAAAAAATAATGTCCCTTTCATATTCTGTTAAACCAGTTTTAGATAGGTTAATGAACGCCTCTTGGCATTTATCAGGGCTATTTTGCAAGAGTACAAAAGGCCTTGTTTTGCCTTTTTTTAAAAACGATGGCATGTAGTCGCAACCAGTGAATGCGTGAAATCCAGGTATTGCGTTTGACAGAGATGCTCCAAGTTTTTGGTGCAATGCAGTCAAATTAATATACCTCTGGTTATTTCCTGTACCAACAAACATCCAAATTTGTAAGGTTGGGCACAATAAATATTGCATATTGCCGAGGAGAATGACAAGAATGTCAGTGTCAGAGCATCTAATCACTACTTCACCATCATCAGTAATATTGCGCACATGATAGAAAATTTTTGTGTCAGCTTCTTCATGCGCATCACAGGATAATGAAGGAACTTCAGTTTTTTCAATTTTTCCGTTGACTTCTCTAAAACCGTAACACTTATCGAAATGTAAGTGCACCATTTTCGTTCTAAGAAATGGAATAATTTCGTCCGCACTCCAGTGATTAATTAAAAATGTTACTATTGCCTCTTTGAAATTGTTATTCCTTAATTCTTTTGAGAAACCTCCTGGCCTTACTTGGTCAGGGCCAGTGATGATGTAAGACTGATGTGCGGTTCTTTCTCTTTGCATGTGCTCATTATCCTTAATAGAGGGAATCTTGTATCTATCTAAGACTATATCGACTCTTGATCCAGAAGTTTTCGTTATCATCTGAAGTATTTTTTTGGATAATGCGCCAAATGTTTTGGGGACGTATTTTATGAGGTGCAAAATGAGGAAACCATCCACTATTTGTACCTTAACTCTTTCAGGTGGATGGGTTATTTTTTTTTTCTCCAGTATTTTCATTAGCACTGCTTTATCAGTTTTGCACATAGTGCCATCAATGTGACACATATACATTGGTAGAGGGGTCCGGGGGTAGGAAAGAACTTTGGCAACATCGATGTTCTCTTCAAAGGATAGTGCGAACATTCTTCCAAACAAATCTCTTTGCATCCGTACTTCTTGAATTTTATTGGCAATTTCAATCGGCTTTGTAACTGAATTTGCTGCTAAGTTCAGGATTTTGTTTCTTTTTATCGCTTTTTCAAATCGGCTTTCATCATTAAAACATTCTGTTACAAAAACTTCTCTCTGATAACCTCTCGCCTCTTCAGCTGTATACAAGAAATTCGAAGTATCATCAGAAGCACCAGCTCCTGTTGCAATATTATAAGGAACTTCTTTGTCCAGTCAACTGTCATATGGGTTCATTATGTTTTCCAAAGTTTCCACAAACTTTTGAAGACTTTCAGTGGACTTTTGTATATTCCGTGGTTCTAGATCGGCAGTGACATCTTGGGTTTTCTGTTAACCAGATTTCTTCAACACATGAGAAATTATAGAGCATCGTATAGTATGGCTAAGAGCCCATAGTTGTCTCGCGGAAATAGAATTGGTGAAGTGAATCACTCCAGTTAAACGTCTAACTGCATCTGCATTGATGGTTTGCTCCAGAGTCAAGTCGATTGGTTGTTTGGAAAATGGCTTGTCTGTACGTTTAACTCCAAAACTACCATCTTCGAAGTTCAGTTCCAAGCCTGGGTGCGTTTCTTGAATTCTTAATAAGTTTTCTAAACATTTAACCAGCCAAAGTGCATAATTAGGCCGGTTCATCAAAAAAAAAACAGGTTAGAGATTTTCGGCAGTACGAACTTAAATAGATCGAAATCGCTCGTTCTTATAATCCTTAAAAGTATCAAGTAGCATTGTATGAGTTTAGTATACATCATATAAAACTTTGATGTTTTGCCATGTTTAGTTTAGTTTAGTTTATTCATTAATGTGGCTATGTACAGTAAGATGAATCTTATAACGTACAATTCTTAGAATATCAATTAAATATAAAAAAGTAGATAACTAATCATAATAATTAATTAATTCAGGAAATTTTATAAAAATTCAAAAATAAGTCAAAAAAAAAAAAAAAAGATTATATCATTTTGAAATGAGCAAAGAATACGTAATAAGAAAAGTAGAAACAAGGAAAAAAAAAGGAAGAGATAGAGATAGAGAGACTAGAAGAAGAAACAAGATCTTTAGGGGGAAGAAAAATGAATTTTTAAGCGTCTACTGAATTCATTAAGGTTTTGGATCTGCTTAATTTGAGTTGGGAGCGAGTTCCAAATAATTACTGCATGTACAAAAAACATCCTTTTGCTATTTAAAAAGTTAAATTGTGGAATTAATAAATTGTCAGTTCTTTCAGAAGTACATATTCGAATTTTTACATATAAATAATTTGGTTTTTTAAATAACAAGAGTCTTTTAAGAAAGATACAATTTCGTATGTCGGTGTAGGTCTGTAAGGGAAAACCAAGAAGGTTTGTTCGTATATCCGAAATATGGTCAAATTTTCGGCGAAGATAAATGTATCTGAGGACAGCATTATGAGCAAGCTCTAGTTTTCGACGGCTGTTAAAGTCCGGATAGGGAAAGACATTTTCGGCATAAAATAAGATCGGCCTCAGCAGAGAATTAGCCAATTTCATACGAATATATAGGTGGGTAAAGCTACTACTAGACCAAAGTTGTCGAAGCACACCATACACCTTAGCAATTACAGAGTTTATATGATCAAAGGGAGACAAATCACTATTGATAACAACACCTAAATTACGGACTTTCCGAAAGAAGGGAATAATATTATTGCCTAAAATAATTTCTGGGAGCTCACTAAATTCCAATGAAGATTTAGATACCACTAAGCATTGCGATTTATCTGGATTTAGTGAAAGCCAATTTTGCTTAGCCCAGCCCGATATATTTTCAAGATCTTCATTCAGTCTGAAAACAGCATCCATAAGAAGCCCTATTCGTCGCGAAATATAAATCTGTACATCATCAGCGTACATATGAATGTTGACATGATTACAAACTGAAACGATATCATTGATAAATAACGAAAAGAGCAGTGGCCCCAAAATAGAACCTTGGGGGATTCCCGAAGATAAATGCAAAAGCCCTGAAGACCCAGCTTTTGTCTTTACCTTTTGTGTTCTTCCAGACAAAAAACTAAGGATTAGTGATGCAGCGGATGAACTAAACCCATACTGTACAATAAGTTTGTTATGAAGAATATTAAAATCAATGGAATTGAAGGCCTTTGAAAAATCCAAAAGACATAAAAATGTAATCTCGTTTTTATCAAAACGTTCACGTATGTCATCTGTTATTTTTAATAAAGCTGTATTACAACTATGGTACTTACGAAATCCCGATTGAAAAGGTGTGAGAAGATTATTATTATCAATAAAAGAAACGATTTGCTTCTTTAAAACGATTTCGGTTATTTTTGAAAGGCAAGGTAGAATGCTTATCGGACGATAATCTTCACATTTCATGTTTACTCGAATCTTTTTGGGAATCGGATGAACTATCGCCGATTTCCACATAGTAGGAAAGACTGAAGTAGTTAAGATGTGGTTTATAATGTGTGTGAGAGACTTTATTGCAAAAGGGAGCACATATTTGAAAAATTTTAGAGAAATTCCATCAGAACCAATAGAAGAAGGTTTTACTTCTTTAATGGCAAAAATAACTTCAGATTCAGTGACATTCGTGAAATTAAAACTATTTATAAGCCGAGCATCAGTTAACAGTGGTTGATTAGACGAGTTAATAGAACATGTATCAACAAAGAATTTATTCAGTACGTCAGGGCTGGAACTACATATGGGGTCGAATCTCGATACCACATTGAATTTTTTGAGATTTCTCCATAACTCAGACGGAGAGAGTTTTGTATCGAATTTTTTGAGAAAAAAAGCAGTTTTTTCTTTTCTTAAGGCCACAATGACCAGATTTGTTAAGTGCACATAATTGCCTCTTGAAACGACGTTGCGGTTGGATTTCCACTTTGCATATGCTTTGTCTCGGAGATTCATAAGCTTTCGGACAGAGGGAGTAAACCAAGGTTTATTTTTATTAGATATTGTTAATATTTTTAATGGGACATGGTTGTCAAACAATGTATTGAGAATACTCGAAAAGTGATTACATTTTTCATCTACACTTGGAAAATATTCACAACCAACCCAATCAGAAGACTGAGCATCACGATACAAGTAGTCCATATTTATACTTCTATAGTCTCTAAATTCAAAAACCTGAGCAGTTGGCTGCTCACCAAATATAATATTATAAGTAATAAAAATAAGATCGTGAGCAGAGATTCCAGAATTCGACAGTTGGTCAAACTGTATCACATTGCTTATATTCGACACGATAAAATTGTCAATTAATGTAGGGCAGTGAATAGAGAAATGGGTGGGGTACGTTGTATTAACAAATTCATGTCCTATAGAGGCTACCAAATCACGAAAAGATTTACTTACACTGTCATTAATTAGCAAGTTATTATTGAAGTCACCACATATAATTATATCTGAGTAATGTGTACAAATATTAGTTAAATCGTCAAACAAAACGGTCATATCGTTACTACGATGTGGGTTATAGACACAACCAACCAAACACTTTTGAGACAAATAACTCAACTCAATAAATAAATACTCAACACAAGTACCAGTAGATTTTAGAATAACTTTTGATTTTAGAAAGGATTTGTAGTAAATTCCAACACCACCACCTCTGATTCCCACCCTATCATTGCGAATGAATGAATAACCATCCAAACTCATGCAATCATCAGACACATTTTCATCTAACCATGTCTCGGATATACATAATACGTCACATCGCTTATCACCAACCATATCAGCAAATTCATCAAAACTCGATCTCAAACTACAGACATTTAAATGACAAATCTTCAAACCAACACATTGATTACAAATAACGTTGAAAAGGGTTCGGGGGCTTATAATGCTTGAGCCAGACATGGAAGTTAAGTGTTGAAATGGACAAAGTCCCAAACTACATCTCCATGACATAACCGAGCAGTAAGCTCGCAGGCGAACCGTTTCCAAAGTTCAACATTTAAAACAAGGATTTTACTGAAAAACTCAGAGTCGCCCAAAAACATTTTTCTAATAAATAAAGAGGGTAAGGAGGGAAAGATGAAGAAAGAGGAAAGGAAGGAAACAGAATGTATAGATAAGAAATGAATTATTTTTAATATTTGTATACTTATTAAAATAAACCAAATCAACCAAACAAGGCGCCATGTGCGCCTTGTAAGGTTTGATTTTTGTATAATTCATACTGGTCCAACATATTGGCAAGACCTCCAATCTCACCCAAGGGACTAATTGTATTGGACACTTTGACACTCAGGATATCACCCAACTCTAACAAAAGAGTCTGATTAACTTCATATCAGTCATCAAGCAGGAACTGCCTAAAGTGCAGTTTCTCTATACCTAGCGCTACCAACGAGTGTAGTCGCTTACACCTGTTGAAGTGTTTTCCGCTGATGAAACCTCCAAGAGAAAAGTTTGCAAGAAGCTCACTCTCGACCATGATATGTCCCAATCCGCACTCATCGATAAACTTCCCTACAGCCTTAACATAAGCCATCATTATATGAAACGAACCTAAATGTATAAAAACATTGTCAAATCTTGGTCGTTCAGATGCCTGTATTTGTAGTGCAACTTTCGCAATTGCTAGATCATAGTTTACTTCAATGTGTTCACATTCTTCAGCAACTTTAAGGGCTTGTTTTAAGGTTTCCATAACTATTGATGTCTGGGTTGGCGACGCATTTATTGGTGTTAAGTATGTAACTTTCTGCTTGATAGTATTGTCTAGTAAAATAGTGCTATTAAAACCTATCGGAATCTTTGGCAAGCTCAGCGCATGTGAAATCATCCAGAAAAGATCCAGCTCTTTAACAATATTCATGTTCTCTGATATGAATTGGCGCATTTCATGATCATTTGGGATGAGAATTTCCCCCATCTTCGGTTTTTTTTTTGGATATGGCACGAGTTCAGGGGTGACAGCCTGGAATGATCTTCTTTTTTTAATGGATGCAGTAGCCGATAATGTTTCAGGGTTAACATCCTCGAGAGCCTCTTCATTGAATTCTGTTTCTTTTTGAAGACAGACATTAATTTTCTGAAATATTATGCCGACAGTATCGTGTAGTGTGTCCTTACCTGACAAAGTTTCGACAAACCTGTCGAAATTGTCATAGGCGATTTCAGTACTTAAGTTGGATGCAAGAGTAATGCCTTGAGGGCAGATGTTGGACTCGCTTATTGAAGCAAATGTTGCTTCTGTCTCTAACTCTTACACTGTATTATAGCTGCAGCAGTGCCCATACCGATTCAATATATTAACAACCTTGCGACTGCTGGTTATGCTCTTCATCGTCATCTGAAGGCTTATGTGTTTTGATGTTTTGACCCTTCCATTTCTGACAGAATAAATCAAATCTTTGGCTAGGGATTCAATCCTTGGAGCTCATACACCGCTGTCTCTGCGTCTATTAGTTAATCCACCAACGAGTATTTTTAAAAAATCAGTTAATTTTTCTGGTATTTCGCATTCACCTTTTATTAAATCCTGAGCAGTTAGCTTTTCTGGGAGTGAAATTTTTTTTTGATATTAAAAATTGTCTGTCTCAAAGATAGGGCAGTTTCTCTTATATAGTTTTAATCAACCCACAGAACCCATTACATATCTTGAACACACGAACATACAGTCCACTCAACCCCAAGCTTCTTCCCCTTCGTTTTTACAATCGTATCATAGCGGCAATTTAAATCGCGTTTTATTAGCTACTGCATTAGTTAAGATTGAGCATTATGCTCGTTTACGTTTACGCTTCGTGTACTTTTAGACCCGGGATCTGAAGTGACATTTATTTCCGAGGAAGCCCAGAAGAAACTTCAACTTCCGATAAAATCGATTCAAGCTCAAATATCCGGTATAAATAATGTTATTACTGCTAATTCTTCGCAGCTTTGTTCTCTTCAAATCAAATCTAATCAAGATCCACAGTTTACTCTCAATGTTAATGCTATAGTTCTAAAAACCCTTACTGGAGAATTGACATCTTCTTATATAAATCTATCTGGAATATCAGAAATCGATTTTCCGTTAGCAGATCCCAACTTCCACTATAGCTCTAAAGTGGATCTCGTTCTTGGCGCTGACAATTATCCCTTTCTTATTCGAAGTGGTTTGAAACAAAACATTCTTGGTTCTTTGGTAGCACAAGATACAATTTTTGGATGGGTGCTATCCGGACATCTCTCTCAACGACCCATAAAATGCTTCTCAACTTCTCTCTCTTATGCCAGTGAGATCTCTTTAGATCAAGAAATCTCCAAATTTTGGGAGATCGAAGAGATTTCAAACCCAATGTCTTTTTCTCCTGAAGATGAAATATGTGAGAAAATGTTCTCAGAATCCATAAGCCGTTGTGCTGATGGTCGTTACACATGTAAACTCCCTTTTAAGGATGAAGTATCAACTCTAGGTTTATCTAGAGAACAAACATTAAAACAATATATCCGTACCGAGAATTCATTATCCAGGAATCCAGAATTTCATACCGAATATAACAACGTTCTCGAAGAATATCTCACCCTAGGTCATATGAAAAAAGTAAACCCAACCGAAATTCACCAATCTAATAAAATATGCTCTTACTATTTACCGCATCACGCTGTAATAAAGCCTGAAAGCACAACCACAAGAACCCGTGTTGTATTTAATGCATCCAGCCCAACTACAAATGGTAAAAGCTTAAATAACATACTCTTCACTGGCCCTAGCTTGCAATCAGATCTCATCGCATTGATACTCAACTGGCGTTTCTACAAATTTGTTTTCAACGCGGACATAACAAAGATGTACCGTCAGAATTATGTTCATTCCGAACACACACCATTCCAAAGAATCCATTTTCGAAATTAAATAACTGAACCCATTTCCGATTATGAACTCCAAACCGTCACATTTGGTGTTAACTGTGCACCATATTTAGCTATACGAACTCCAAAGCAATTAGCTGAAGATGTTGTTGAATAAGATTGAGCTATGGGTAAAAGATGAAGAAGCAAATGATGACGTCCTTTACATTGGACGCATGTATAGGAACTCTTGCAATCCTTTTCGAGATGAGAAGTTGCAAGACAATTGGAACAATAATTAAGAGATTTGACAGCTTGCATTCTGTTGATATTATTGTATCAACATAGGTCATGTAGCTTCTCTGCATGTCATTTCATTTAATTTCATTTAACGCATTTGCATATCAAAACTAGTCATGTAGCTTCTATGCATGTTATTTCATTTAACGCCTTTTGCATTGCTTTTATTTTCGTAGCCAATGTGTGTATCTTAATAAAAAAAAATATTCTTACAAAGGTTGTGGGAATTGAAGCTTGATTGGGATGCTGCATTACCTCAGGAAATGCAAACAACTTGGATAAAATTTCGCGAAGGACTGCAGTCACTAAACAATATAAAGATTGCTAGGCATATATTTTCACACAAAACACCAAAAAGGATTCAGTATCACGTATTTGCCGATGCTTCAGAAAAGGCTTATGGTGCTGCGTCCTACGTTCGTTCCATCAGTAGTGACAACGTCATAACGGTGCAACTACTTTGCGCTTAATCAAGAGTAGCACCATCAAAGAAAACAAAGACATCTTTACAGGCAACTATTCCCCGGCTAGAGCTTTGCGCCTGCTGCCTTGCTGTCGAGCTTCTAGGGCGCTTACAAAAAGACCTTAACATTAAAAATGACGCAACATTCCTCTGAACGGATTCGGAAATTGCACTTGCATGGATTAATTCTTCATCCTCCGCAACTCTTCCCATCTTCATCGCAAATAGGGTATCAAGAATACAAGAAAATACAATTTCTGCGCAGTGGAGGCATGTGCCTTCAAAGGAAAATCCTGCAGATGTACTTTCACGTGGAATAGCTCCAGATCGCCTTGAGAATTGCAACATTTGGTTCTATGGACCGAAATTCTTACATGGTTCAACTTCAATCTGGCCACCTATATAGTTACGACGCCAAAACAATTAACAGCAACAATAAAAATGAGCATATATCTTTTGGAGCCGCAATCCCTGATTCCCAAGATGATCTTCCTTTAAGTATCATCAATCATAAAAACGCATTCAAAAGAGTTCAAAGAATTATTGCGTACGCCTTATGATTTATCAACAATTTTAAAGAAAAATACCTTAAGTCGAGAAGGGACTTCAAAATGAGAAGAGGCCCCTTAGCTGTTTCCGAATTGAGTCAATCGAAGAAGGCAGTATTTAAGCAAATGCAGCAATTGGAGATGGAAGAAGACATCCTGAATTTAAGAGATAAAAGTGTGGTTTCAGATAAAAGTTCACTCAAGAGCCTAACCCCATTTCTCGATGCGGAAGATATCATTAGAGTCGGTGGGCGTTTGGAAGCATCGGCATTAGCATACGACGCTAAGCACCCAGTACTCCTACCACATCGTCACCCGTTTACAAAAATGATACTCCATGACATTCATGTTGAGAACAATCATGCTGGACCACCAACTATGCTTTCAATTGCCAGACAGGCAATCTGGCCACTTAGAGGGGAGACCTTGGCACGATCTGTGACGCACAATTGCGTTAAATGCGCTCGTGCCAGCCCGAAGCTTCTGAACCAACAAATGGGAAATTTACCTGCTAATCGAATACAACCGGCCAGGCCATTCGTAAATACAGGCATAGATTTTTGTGGCCCAGTTTTAACGCATTACAAAATAAGAGGCAAGCACCCGCAGAAATCGTACATTTCAATTTTCTGCTGTTTTTCCACAAAGGCCTGTCACTTGGAGCTCGTGACTGATCTCACAACTCAAGGATTTTTGGGTGCTCTCAACCGATTCATGGCAAGGCGAGGCCATTGCAGAAACATTTACTGTGACAATGCAACAAACTTCGTGGGAGCGAGGAACCAGCTAAAGGAGCTTTTATCATTTATTGATGTTGAAGGTGAAAGAAACAAGATTGCATCTACATGTTCTACAAGGGGCTGTGATTTTCATTTCATTCCGCCACGCTCCCCACATTTCGGAGGTCTATGGGAGGCTGCATTAAATTCATCAAAGCTTTTACTACAGCACACCTTGGCAGGAGCTTCGCTCACTTATGAAGAGCTTGAAACAGCCGTTATTCAGGTCGAAGCCATACTCAATTCAAGGCCAATATCTCCAATGTCTGAATCTCCAAATGACCTAAGAGCTCTCACTCCAGGGCATTTTCTCATCGGAGAGCCTATCATCAGCAATGTCGATCCTGATGCTTCACCATCCAACTCAGGCCCAAATGCTCGCTGGAACCTCGTTAGTAATCTCAAGAACGAATTCTGGCGCCGGTGGTCCCGAGATTATCTAAACCAACTACAACATAGATACAAATGGAAGGACCGGTGTCAAAATGCAGAACCGGGAATGATGGTTATTATCAAGGACGATAATGTACCCAGCCTAAAGTGGCCACTTGGACGCATTACAAACGTCATCACTGGAGACGACGGGTTGGTTCGTGTAGCTGATGTAAAAACGGCTACTGGTACTTTTCGTCGGGCCATACATAGACTGGCTCCACTTCCAGTACCCATCGATGAGAACGTCTGCATCAGCTCAGCCGCAGATCAACGAACATGTGAAGCAGCTAAAATTTCTCCTTCCAGCTCCTCAGTTCGCCTAATTGACGAGACTGACATTACGTCCGTTCCAAAAAAGAAACGTAAGCCCACCTTTGGATCCGCAGTTGTAACGTTACTGCTAGTGTGCTGCCTCGTTCCAGGTATTAAATGTACGCCGATAAACATTCGCCCATTTAAATCGCAACCCAGAATATATTTTGAGAATCTGGGGACCTCTTCACTTACGTCAAGCAGTTGGGATATCATCGCCTATTACGACATGAACTCCTATTGGACGGAGTATCAAACTGTAAGGAACTACAGCGAGAGACTTGTAAACATCTGCCATTTGTTACCAAACAAAACCGAAACCTGCAAGGGAACGATATCCCATTTCAACAGAATAAATGAGGACTTCAAGAAAGGAAATGAGTTGTTAGCTGACACATCCACCAATCGGAGAATTCGCCGTGGAGCGCTCGATGTCGTAGGAAATGTAGCTAATGCTCTATTTGGAGTTTTTGACTCTGAATACGCTGATAAAATGTCCGCCTCAATTAATAAAATTCAGCAGGATGAAGGACATCTCGTCAACCTAATTCGAAATTAAACATCAATAATTGACTCCACCATTAACATAATAAGGCGAAATGAACAGGAAACAAGTTCTAGGTTTCAAGAAATTGACGCAAATATTCAACAATTTGCCGCGTTGATTAACGGCATTAAGCTAGAGCATCATGAAGAAAAACTGCGCCAGCTATTTAATTCACTAGCACTGCAATTGATCTTAGCCTTGTCACAGATACAAAAAACACAAGCTTCCTTAATAGATGTTCTAATCGACACCCACCACGGAAAGATAAATCCACAACTCATATCACCTGATCAATTACGTGATGAACTTCTGCGAATTAAAGCCAATTTGCCCACAGCCCTTAGGCTTCCAGTAGCACAAGATGATATACTTAAATTGTATCAACTCATGAGCATTCACGGCAGGGTACTGTCCGATCATATCATATTTAAGCTCACATTGCCATTACTAAGCCTTGATGAATTTGAGCTATTCAAGGTGACGCCAGTTCCAGTATCTGTAAATGGTACATTCTTCACCATAAGTCGATCCACGGAGTATATCATGGTAACATTGCACCGTGATCAGTACTATCCGCTGTCAGAAGGAGAGTTTCAAAAATGCTTTTCACTTACTCACGAAAATCACTTGTGTAATCAACGTCATCCAATATACACTAAGGGATCAGAAATAAACTCTTGCGAAATCCATTACCTGAGCCATAATCAACAATCTCCATCATGCAAGATAACGAAGACCATCGAAGGACCTCATTGGATTCAGCTTTGCTCTCCAAACGAATGGATTTACGTACTAAAGAAAATAATTACTTTAAACGTCGTCTGCAATGGAACTGCAACACCGAGCATTTTAGAGGGCTCAGGAATACTTCAAATTCAACCCAACTGTATAATCAAGGATGACCTAATGACGCTGCGTGGTTATTCAATACATTCAACTTACTCAAGAATGTCACTGTCGCCCCTAGCAAACCTTTCGGATTATGCTATTCCAGACAAATTCAATCCGGTAGTTCACCAATCCTCAAGCTACAAAAACCATTTGCTAGAGCTTGATGAGCTAAAGCAGCAACTGTTAAACATAACCAATAATTTGTCGTTCTCCACATCCTCTAACGATACACACCAATTTGCAGTGGGTTATATGGGACTTCTCATATCAATCACGGCACTGATCCTCCTACTGTGGAAATTGTTTAGCATGTACCGCTCTGATACCAACAAGACAGCTCCGACAAGGCAGAATACGAAAACTGAAGAGGAAGAACCCAACATTGAATTTCGAACATAGTTCAACGCGCGGAGAATGTTGATATTATTATATCAACATAGGTCATGTAGCTTCTCTGCATGTCATTTCATTTAATTTCATTTAACGCATTTGCATATCAACATTAGTCATGTAGCTTCTCTGCATGTTATTTCATTTAACGCCTTTTGCATTGCTTTTATTTTCGTAGCCAATGTGTGTATCTTGTATCATTCAATAGCCAATTCCCATAGAATGAATAATTTTGTGCATCTGTCAGCAAAATTATTGCATTTGAATATTGGATATGGTTATTGAACTTTATGAGTTTTTTGATTTATTTTTTAGAAGTCAGCATTAAGCGACTATTGTTATTGTTAATTAATTTTAGCTTAGTTTGCAAAAACTGTGTAGAAATAGTAAGGAAATAAAAATTATCATTCACGATCAAACTCTCTTCGATTATTTCTGCTTTTGCTTCCCCCCACCAGAGGTAAGGGGCATTGGTTTAAAATTATTTCTGCTATTGCTTCCCCCCACCAGAGGTAAGGGGCATTGGTATAAAATAAAGAACACATTCGACGATAATACACCGGTACATAGAACCGGGTGTATTTATTACTACGGCTGGTCAAGTTTTATGTACCCTGTCCAGCAAGATAATACAAAAGAGTATTATCTTTAAACACATTCTTTCTTCAGTTGCCATTTGCAAAAACTTACTACAAAAACGTAAGGGATGATTTTGATTGCAAATTCTGCAAGTAGTTTATTTGCTTGTTATGATAAATTTGGTGAGATCTTTCACGAACTGGTTGAGATGTATGTACTTGCGGATGTGATTTATTGAAAGCTGGCTTGGATTTGGGTTTGAGGCGAATATCTGATACGGTTTCTAAAACTTGATATCGATTGGTTAAAAAGGTATCCATCTCGGACCATGTAGGAATTTCTCTTGGTTTTTTGATTGACTGTTCCCACAACGAAAGAGTAATGTCAGGTAATCGACTTGAACAAAGATAAACTAGAATAGAATCCCAATTGGACGTATCTATTTTATGAGCTTTGAGTGCAGACAAAGAATCATTAATTTCCCTTTGAAAACTTTTCACACCTTCACTAGATTCTTGAGAAACGTGTGGTAAATTAAATAAACTCTTAAGCTGACTATTCACTAAAATACGCGTTTTCGTAACGGTCTTTAAGGGCTTCCCAAGCGAGCTTAAAACTTTCATCCGTAAGAGAAAATTTACAAACTATATTGTTTGCTTCACCTCGAGTTTTCGTTCGAAGGTGATATAACTTTTGCACTGCACAAAGCTTAGGATGATTCAGGTATACTGCAGTAAACATGTCTCTGAAGGAGGGCCATGTTTGATAAGATCCATAAAAAACGTCAGTGTCACAGGGGGGACCTTTAGACAAAGCACTTCACTTTGCAGCTTATTTGAATCCCGATTTAAGTTTGCATCTTTGAGATTGGACATTCTACCTTTCACACTTTCACCTAGAATGGTTGAAATTTTTCTTTCGAGACCGATGATGTAACTTAAACAATTCACGAAAGTTTTCTGACGCTACTTTATATTTTCCTTTAGTTGAATTTAATGTATCTTCATCTTCTGTACATTCACTAGATCGAATGCAAAATGCATAACTCTTCTTCACTTCAATCCATAGATTGTTTAACTCAATTTTATAAGCTTCTAAAAACTGATTGTGAAATCCGTATGAATTTTGCTTTTCAAATTGGAACTGAATTCGACCAATTGGTCTGAAGCCAAAATAAAATCGTCGAGAGCAATCATTCTTGTAAACAAAAGATCACTGAATTTAGAAGAAGTGATTTAAGGAAAAACTGTTTAAGCATTAACTATTAATGATTGGGGAAATGAGAACTTTTATTTAATTATTTGAAATTTAATCGATGAATTTGAATGGAAAGGTAAAGTATCTCAAAATGAAAATGATATACAGTGGACACTCACCTGTAAATTAATGAAATTCTGGAAAGCTAGGTTTAATATGTAAATTTGAAAAATGATCTATATGTAAATATTCCTATTTATCACTTTTTTATTATTTTGCTTAGGGATTTTCATTTCATAATCTTGTATGTGTGTAACCTTTTTTTTTTTTAATATGCACTATGCACCTTTCACGATATATTTTTTAATTGGTGCACGGGTATGCGTACTTTAATTTTTAATTTAGGGTTTAATCAAGAAATTGAATTTAGGATTTGGAACTTGCAACTTTTTTTTTTACTTTAAACTCGAGTGTAAGTACTTAAGGTTTTTTTTTTTAATTAATTAATTAAGGGATTAATTTATTAAATCAAATCTGATGGTTAGAAGGGATTATATAAATATATATGTATAATTATATTAAAGTACGCACTTTCTGGGTTATTTTCTCGCAATCTTAAACTTTCACTACTTTAATCATTTGATTTAACTTAGATAGAACACGATTAAGGGTAGTTTTTGTGATATTTTAACTGTAAAACACGTGTTCTGTAAGCAAGATATTTGGGCGAAAAAGGGTAAAACTTAAGGGTTTTGTCGATTTTTTTGTCTAAAATATGAGAAATAACTACTAAAAAAGAATGAAAAATTCACTTTACTCGTGATTTTTCCTTGTTATTTTTCAAGGAATGTGTGACCGTGCGCGAGAACAAAAGAATACTAAATGATTTACAAAAAACTGTACCAAATTTATTACGCAATGCACCAACCTTACAAGAAATGTACGTACCTGATCTACGTAAGTGATCAATAACAAGCTTAGCTCTGGCTAAGCTGAGCTTATTTAAGTGATAATGATGATGTTTGGCTTGGTGGATACAAAATGGGTGCAATTCCTCTTCGCTGGGTAGCTTTTGATGGTGATGCGGAGCGGTGTGTTTTTTATGATGTGTGGTGACGGTTGATGATGCGAATTTCGTTTTTTTTTCGATTCTTGGTGTTCGTTAAGGTCGTATGAATGTGTTGAATGTGTGGTGTGGATTCTTGGGTGCGATTGAATGGAATCCTGAGTTGGTGTTTTATGAGTATGTGTGTGGATGGGTTGATGAATAGCGATAAGATGAGATGGGTGAGTATCTTTTCTCCTTGATTTTGCCAATAAATTTTAGGGATTGAAACTTATTTGGCTCGTAGGACCAATGATGGGGTGCCGATTCAGTAGAAAAAATCAAGTTGAAAATGAAAAAGTATAAGTGTTGGGTTGAGTTCGAGTTTGAGCTTTATTCTCTAGGTCTTACCTTTAGGGTGGGTTTTACAAAAGTGAACTAATTTAGGTTAGTAAGAAGGAAATGGATTTCATGGGGGAAATTTCGGGATATGTTGTGGGGACTAAAATGGACACCAAAAGAAAATAGATTGAGCGCCATCTAGTTTTCAGGGTTTATATTTCACCTGAACAGATACACTACACCTGAAGAATTTTAATTCAATTTAGCTTTTGAGCGAGTGGTCAATGGTTTCTTAGATTTGCTTGTGTTAACTTCATAGGCATCACGGAACAAGTTGAATTCACAGCACAGGACATTAAGCTTTTTAGTTACTGCATTTAATTTAGCGTCACAACTGGGAGAATTATATTTACTGCAAAGATCACATCTCCAACAAATATTATTAGATTGATTAATCAAATTAACCACATACCTACTTATACTTATACTAATACTAATACTTATACTTATACTTATACTAATACTAATACTAATACTAATACTAATACTAATACTAATACTAATACTAATACTAATACTAATACTAATACTTATACTTATACTAATACTAATACTAATACTAATACTAATACTAATACTAATACTAATACTAATACTAATACTAATACTAATACTAATACTAATACTAATACTAATACTAATACTAATACTAATACTAATACTAATACTAATACTAATACTAATACTAATACTAATACTAATACTAATACTAATACTAATACTAATACTAATACTAATACTAATACTAATACTAATACTAATACTAATACTAATACTAATACTAATACTAATACTAATACTAATACTAATACTAATACTAATACTAATACTAATACTAATACTAATACTAATACTAATACTAATACTAATACTAATACTAATACTAATACTAATACTAATACTAATACTAATACTAATACTAATACTAATACTAATACTAATACTAATACTAATACTAATACTAATACTAATACTAATACTAATACTAATACTAATACTAATACTAATACTAATACTAATACTAATACTAATACTAATACTAATACTAATACTAATACTAATACTAATACTAATACTAATACTAATACTAATACTAATACTAATACTAATACTAATACTAATACTAATACTAATACTAATACTAATACTAATACTAATACTAATACTAATACTAATACTAATACTAATACTAATACTAATACTAATACTAATACTAATACTAATACTAATTTTTTTTTTGAATTAAGGTGGCGCAGACAGTCCATTGTGGACCACGGCCTCAACCAACAATCCTCGCCAGCTAGGCCGGTCCCTAGCCAGTGGCCTCCAGTTGCGCACACCAAGTTGGTTGAGGTCGTTTACCACTTGATCGCGCCACCTTAGATGGGGTCTTCCAGAACTGCGTCGGCCCTCCGGGTTGGAATTGAAGGCTCGTCGGGCAGAAGCGTTTTCGTCCATACGCTCCACATGACCCAGCCATCTAAGCCGCTGAATTTTCAGCTTCTTAACCAAGTCAATGTCGCTGTATAGCCCGTACAGTTCGTCATTGAATCTTCTCCTCCATACTCCATTAATACATACAGGCCCGAATATCACCCGAAGAATCTTTCTCTCAAAGCACCCCAGCCTGCATTCATCCGATTGTGTCAGTGTCCACGCTTCTGCCCCATACAGCAGGACTGGGATGATAAGGGTCTTGTATAGTGTCTCCTTGGTCCTTTGAGAGAGGGCTTTACTACTAAGATGCCTTCTTAGCCCGAAGAAACAGCGATTGGCAAGAGTACTTCTTCGACTGATCTCTTCACTGATGTTGTTCTGAGAGGTTATAGTGGAACCCAAATAGACAAAGTCCTTGACAACCTCAAAGTTATATCTGTCCATTGTGACGTTTTGTCCGAGCCTACGGTGATGATCTACTTCACCCGAGGACAGCATATACTTTGTTTTATCTTCATTTACAGCCAGACCCATTCGAGCCGCTTCCACTTCAATACTTGCGAATGCTCCACTGACAGCGCGCTTCGTTCTTCCAATAATGTCAATATCATCAGCATAGCCAAGTAATTGAACGGATCTAAAAAAAATCGTACCGCTGGTGTTGACATGCGATTTGCGTACGATTGCCTCAAGAATGATGTTGAAGAGGTTACATGACAGCGCGTCACCCTGTCGTAAGCCTTCTCGACATTAAATGAGTCGGTGGTGTTCTTACCAACCTTGACGGAGCAGCGAGAGTTCTCCATAGTCATCCTGCACAATCGAACGAGTTTGGCAGGGATGCCAAGAAGCGACATGGCTATGTATAGCTCGTTCCTGTTTACGCTGTCATAGGCGACTTTAAAATCGATAAAGAGGTGGTGAGTATCGATCTGGAATTCTTGGGTCTTTCATAAAATCTGCCGAAGTGTGAAAATTTGGTCGACGGTTGACTTGCCGGGTCTGAAACCACACTGATAGGGGCCAATCAGTTCACGTGCGAAAGGGTTCAGACGTTCACACAGAATGGCCGACAAGATTTTATAGGCGACATTTAGGAGACTTAAACCTCTGTAGTTGGCGCAGCTTTTGAGTATCTCCTTTCTTGTGGATAGGGCACACAATACTGAGGTTCCATTCGTCAGGCATACTTTCATCCGACCAGATTGTACAAATGAATTGGTGTATGCTCCTCACCAAGTCATCTCCCGCTGCTTTGAAGAGTTCAGCCGTCAGGCCATCCGCTCCAGCAGCCTTGTTGGACTTTAGTTAAGATATTGCTATCCGAACTTTTTCTTGGTCGAGAGGACGGAAATTTTGTTCATCATCATCCAAATCGAATGGATCATTCTGCCTGACAGCGATTAGTTGGTTGTCTTCGCCGTTTAACAGTCTGCAGAAGTGTTCTTTCCAAATTCTCAGCACCGACTGTGTTGGTGTATGCTCCTCACCAAGTCATCTCCCGCTGCTTTGAAGAGTTCAGCCGTAAGGCCATCAGCTCCAGCAGCCTTGTTGGACTTTAGTTTAGATATTGCTATCCGAACTTCTTCTTGTTCGGGAGGACGGAAATTTTGTTCATCATCATCCAAATCGAATGGATCATTCTGCCTGACAGCGATTAGTTGGTTGTCTTCGCCGTTTAACAGTCTGCAGAAGTGTTCTTTCCAAATTCTCAGCACCGACATCTACAACGACATTCCCACCCTCGTCTCTACATGCTTCCGCTCGGGCTTTGTAACCCTTGGACGAATGCTTTACCCTTTGGTAGAACTTTCGAACATTGCTTCTGCCGTAGCACCCCTCAATAGATTCAACCATTCGTTTTTCCAGTTCTCTTTTTTTTCTTCTGAAAAGCCGATGTTCCTCTTTCCTCTTTTGCTGGTACATCGCACGGAAAGCGCTCTTGGCAGCTCTAGTTCTGGCATTCAGAACTGCATGATAGGCTTCGTCTTTGGCCAAGTGTGCGAGCCTGCACTCATAATCAAACCAGGTGTTTCGTTGTGGTCGCCTAATGAAACCCAAAACATCCGTGGCAGCGGTTTTGATGGCCATTTTGCAATGTTGCCACTGGGCCTCTGGGTTTGGCGCAGGCGCCGGGCTTGTCAAGAGATAAGAGGAGACATGATTGGCAAAGGTTGTGGCGGTCTCTTGCGATTGTAACTTAGCAACATCAAACTTTCTCACAGTGGATGTTCGGTTCTGCGGTCTGGTGGAGATCCGCATTCGCACTTTAGCTACAACAAGGTAGTGGTCCGAGTCTATGTTGGCCCCTTGGAAAGTGCGGAAATCCATGATACTGGACGCATGTCTGCTATCAATCGCAATGTGATCAATTTGGTTGACGGTATTTTGATCTGGAGACCGCCAGGTCCCCTTGTGAATATTGAGGTGTGGGAAGTATGTGCTAGCTAAGATGACACTTCGCCCCGCAGCAAAGTCGATTAGCCTGTGTCCGTTACCGGAAGTGTTGTCGTGCAGGCTATGCTTTCCGACTGTCGAGCCAGTTACCCTCCTTTCCGATTTTGGCGTTGAAGTCACCAAGAATAAACTTAGTGTCGTACTTCGGGCATTCATCATACGTCTTCTCGAGAAGATCGTAGACTTCTTTGGTCGTGTCATCTTTTTCCTCCGTGGGGGCGTGGGGGCAGATCAGCGAGATGTTGCTGAATTTGGATTTAATGCGGATTGTGACAATGCGTTCGCTTATGCCACGAAACCCCAAGACTTCTTGCCTAAGCCTTCCTCTTATCACACATCCGCATCCAAATAGCCGCTGTTTCCTTGTCCTGTAGCACTTGCCGTAGTAGATGTCACAGTTTTTCATCCTCCTTGTGCCTTCACCATCCCATCGCACTTCTTGGATGGCTGTGATGTCGGCTTTGACACCATCTAGGGCTTCCACTAATTGTTCGGCTGCACGTGGTCTGTTAAGGGTGCGGACATTCCACGTGCAGAACCGAAATTCGTTGTCCTTGTTTCGTTTGCTAGGGTCGTCCATATCCGAGGCAGTTGGTTGTTTCGGAAAAAGAGGTTTTTTACGTGGTAGGGAAGTTACCCCGACGCACAACCCCCAACCTGGGGGACCAGGCCCTATGCTGCTCTCCTTGGACAAAAGGAGCTGGAGAAATCCAGTCAGTAACCCACTACGGGGATGTGAGAGCTACCGTTGGTCCTATATGGGCTCATCCGCCACCTTCTCTACTTCACTACCCTGACTAATAGTAGTGAAAGGACCCAAAGACCTGAGCTCCGAATATGTCGAAGAAGCTCAATGGGGTGCCTACCATATTGTCTGTAAGCGTCGCCGTTGGTTCACTTAATTGGAAGCTCATCCGCAGCTCGCTTGTTTTCTGAGGGGTTCGTACAGAATAAACTGCTACCCAACAAGAGAAACAGAGGAGCTTTATGGCAGGGCAATTATAGTGTTGCTATTTTGCTGTGATCAACACTCGCGCTTATAAGTTCAGCAAGTCAAGTCCGGGTGGACAAGACCAGTACCCGATGGCTACCCCTTGGAGGTAAAATAAGCACAATTGATGCGTATGAGACAGTTGCAACGCTGGGCATCGCCACGTTGATACCAATCAGGGTCTACCCTATTCATACAGCACCCAGCCATCACTAATACTAATATTAATACTAATACTAATACTAATACTAATACTAATACTAATACTAATACTAATACTAATACTAATACTAATACTAATACTAATACTAATACTAATACTAATACTAATACTAATACTAATACTAATACTTATACTAATACTAATACTAATACTAATACTAATACTAATACTAATACTAATACTAATACTAATACTAATACTAATACTAATACTAATACTAATACTAATACTAATACTAATACTAATACTAATACTAATACTAATACTAATACTAATACTAATACTAATACTAATACTAATACTAATACTAATACTAATACTAATACTAATACTAATACTAATACTAATACTAATACTAATACTAATACTAATACTAATACTAATACTAATACTAATACTAATACTAATACTAATACTAATACTAATACTAATACTAATACTAATACTAATACTAATACTAATACTAATACTAATACTAATACTAATACTAATACTAATACTAATACTAATACTAATACTAATACTAATACTAATACTAATACTAATACTAATACTAATACTAATACTAATACTAATACTAATACTAATACTAATACTAATACTAATACTAATACTAATACTAATACTAATACTAATACTAATACTAATACTAATACTAATACTAATACTAATACTAATACTAATACTAATACTAATACTAATACTAATACTAATACTAATACTAATACTAATACTAATACTAATACTAATACTAATACTAATACTAATACTAATACTAATACTAATACTAATACTAATACTAATACTAATACTAATACTAATACTAATACTAATACTAATACTAATACTAATACTAATACTAATACTAATACTAATACTAATACTAATACTAATACTAATACTAATACTAATACTAATACTAATACTAATACTAATACTAATACTAATACTAATACTAATACTAATACTAATACTAATACTAATACTAATACTAATACTAATACTAATACTAATACTAATACTAATACTAATACTAATTTTAATACTAATACTAATACTAACACTAATACTAATACTAATACTAATACTAATACTAATACTAATACTAATACTAATACTAATACTAATACTAATACTAATACTAATACTAATACTAATACTAATACTAATACTAATGCTAATACTAATACTAATACTAATACTAATACTAATACTAATACTATTACTAATACTAATACTAATACTAATACTAATTCAGTTTCAGTTTTATTATTATTAAAGCATGAATTGTACATTAAGAACTTAATCTTTTTTAGCACAAATATTAAATTGTATACATTTTAGTGAAAAATAATATTAAACATTTTGAGGCTTAAAATTAGCGGAGAACAAAAAATAAGTTTGGAAAAAGATAACATTTATAGTGTATATAGTATAAAATTACCTATTAAAAAAAAAAAATCCAACGAAATATTTTAATATCATTATTTATTATTATGTTTTTATTTATTATCAAATTATTATTATTATTGTTGCTGCGTAGAAAAGTACTTGATGACTTCTCTTCGAAAATTAGGCAAGCTGATAATTCTTCTTATATATATCGGCAAGGTATTCCATAATCTTATAGCATGAATGAAAAATAAGCGGGATGAATTCAAGTATCTAAACTTTGGCACAAGAAGGCTTTGAGATCTTTGCGATCGAAGAAAATTTAAATTATTGAATAGGTAAAACGGTGATCTGGTTTGCATAACAGAATGGAGAAAAATACAATTTCTGGCCCTACTATAATTTACCAACGAACATCCAATAACGCTACGGGTGTATGCTGATATATGATTATGGCGTCTAACTCCAAAAATGTAGCGCACGCAATCATTAAAAGCCACATCCAGTTTATGCCTTGATAACGAGTCAAGTTCACTATATACTACTTCAGAATATGTAATAATTGGTAAAATTAATGTTATTACCAATCTCTTACGCGTATCGAGGGGAGTATAGCTAGCAGCTACCCAAAGCTTTCTTAAACAACCATAAATTTTGCCAATAACAGAATTTATATGGTTGCAACAAGATAGTTTTTCATTGATACGGGTTCCAAGGCTTATCACTGAATCAACTAAAGTAAGTTTATTGTTTGACAGCATTATATCATGTAATATATTTTTATCGAAATTTTTGTGTGAAATACCAATAGCTTGAGACTTTCTTGCATTTAAAAGAAGGCCATTTCTGATTGACCACTCATTGATTCTTTTTAAATCTTCATTTAAAAGAGCAACCACCCGAGGAAGGCACGTAAAGGGTTTTGCAATATGAAATTGTACGTCGTCCGCATACATATGAACAGAACAATTTAGGGATTCTTGAGGCAAGTCGTTTATAAAAATGCAAAACAGGATTGGGCCTAAAATTGATCCCTGTGGTACGCCTTGTTTGATATATTTTTGTGATGAAGATCTGTCCTTAAAAACAACTCTTTGTGACCTCTTATCTAAGTAGCTCTCAATCAACTTAGCTGCGTTTCTCTCGAAATTGAAAAAGTTCTTAAGTTTCCAACAAAGAATATTATGGTCAACTTTATCGAACGCCTTCGAAAAATCAAGCAAACACAGGAGGGATAAATGTCCCTTGTCATAATCTTGCCGAATTTCCTCAAGAAGATTCACCATGGCAGTTGAGCAACTGTGTCTTGGTCTGAACCCTGATTGCTTGTAGAATAGTAAGTCATATTTTTCAAGATACTTTTTGATTTGCTTAGCCAAAACACCTTCAAAAACTTTAGATAAACTTGGTAGTATGCTAATAGGTCTAAAGTCACTGGTCAAACAAGGATTAGATTTTTTCGGGACAGGTATAACTTTTGCTACCTTCCAATCAGTAGGGAACACTGAAACCATTATGCAAAAGTTAATAATATGCGTTAAGTGAGTAATTACAAGAGGAGCAATAATTTTTACAAATCGAAGAGATAATCCATCCTCACCAACAGAATTTGATTTAATATCTAAAAGGCTTTGCATAACATCAAGACAAGATATCACTTCAAAGGTGAATTTCGGTCTAGGGCTGATTTGAGCAATGAAATTAGAATCAATGCTAGGTCTTTGAGTTGTATCAGACAAGAAATAATTATTTAAATCATTGGCATCTAGGGCAGAATCATCCTTTATTTTGTTACCAATTCCAATTTCTCGAATATTGCGCCAAAGTTCCTTAGAAGGAAGGGCAGTACTTAGTTTAGAGGTGAAGTAATTTGTCTTGGCATCGCGAAGAACTTTGGTAGCATTGTTACGTGCAAGTTTGTAATTAGACCAACTCCTTCCATTGGGACAATGTTTCCATTTACTGTAACAATTGTTTCTATTTTTTATTGCTCTTAAAACATCAGAAGTATACCAGGGGCAGTCTTTATTACGTATTAAAACTGTTTTTGTTGGAACATGCAGATTGTATAAATAAGATATTAAGGATTGAAAGTGCTTTAGTTTTTCGCTTGGATTAGAAAGTGACCTACAAAATTCCCAAGGGAGTGCGTTTGCTGTAATCCAAAGTGCTTCCATATTGATTGAACTGAAATCCTTAAAACTAAAAGAACTAGGAACGGTTCGATGAGAAAAGTCTAAGTTGTATGTACAGAAAAGCATATCATGATCTGAAACTCCAGCTAGCGAGATTTGGTCAATCAAAAGAACGGAAGTTTTATCAGCTACCATAAACAAGTCCAGCAAGCTGGGTCGCTGGTTTGGACCATATCTAGTAGGGTATGAGTTGATAATGCTTAATCCTAGGGAATCAGACATGTCCTGCAACTGACGTGCA
The DNA here is from genome assembly GCA_916050605.2 of Platycheirus albimanus. Taxonomy (NCBI): domain Eukaryota; kingdom Metazoa; phylum Arthropoda; class Insecta; order Diptera; family Syrphidae; genus Platycheirus; species Platycheirus albimanus. Next base: position 164,187,967 of record OU696696.1, on the reverse strand, counting down.
CGAGAATCTTTTAATAGCATATCATTGTTGAAGTCTCCACAAATAATTTCGTGCTCTAAGGTCGACGAGAATTCAGAAAGCGCTGAGAAGAAGGGTTCAGGAGACACACTTCTGTCTGGGATATAAACACAACAAACTATGCATTTAATATTGCCGTCATAAACCTCTGTTATAATGTACTCAACATTAGAGCCTAAAGATTTTTTAAGGACTCTGCAGTTAACTGAAGACTTGTAATATATTGCAATACCACCGCCAACAGTGCTGGTTATACGATCATTACGTATCAAATTGTAGCCAGGCAAATTGTGAAAAGAATCGTCCACATGTTCTTTAAACCAAGTTTCATTAATGCAAATCACATCAACCGTTGCCTTGTTAAAAATATAACGCAAATAATCAGTCTTAGATGAGTTCAAACTACGTGCGTTAAGACAGCAAATCTTAAAACCTTCTTTAGATTCAGATAACACATTTAAAACCACCCGAGAAGAAACTTCATTCGTGCCATAAGCTGTAGTTAAATTATTCATTTTTTTTTTTTTTTTTTTTTTTTTTTTTTTTTTTTTTACAAAACGAGATAGAAGAATACAATTAATTAATAGAATATAAGTAAGTAGATAAATTTATTCAATAATTCAAAAAGGACTTTTAAATAACAATTATAACAGTTCGATTTCACAAGTTATAGGTTAAGAACTAATTAATAAGGAAAGCAAAAGAAAACAAGATAAGTGTTTATATTCTGATGTCAGTGCTGAACGTCTTCTGGCTGCAGGTCATCTAAAGTGGCTGCAATGTTTTCTTGGGTTTCATAGTCGCTTGCGATTTTGATAAGATCATTTTTGTTTTCTACAGAAAGAGCATCTCCGTTTGCAGACAGCTTAACGAATACTCGTCCACGCGAAGAGAAGACTGATGAGAGTTTCATTTGTTTTTTGTATATTAAAGCTTGTTGTAAGAGTGTATGATTATGTTTAGTGAGACATTCATGAATAAAAATGTTGACTCGTGGGAGTGTTTCAATTCCGATGTCGTTGGAACTCAGCTGCACTTTGCTCTTTTTACAATGACTGGCAATTGTTTTTAAAATAAAATTTTTTTCATAGGCGGAGTTGAATTTTATCATAATTGGTGGATGATTTTGTGAAAGAACTTTGGTTTTGGTGCGGTAAATGTTTTTAAGATTGGGAGAAGTTATGGATAATGTTTTTTGGCAGAGATATTGAAACATAGATTTGAGATTCTCGTTGGGGCTCACAGGTACTCCATACATGATCGCATCACCTGCGATTGCTTTGTTCTCTTGAATCTGTATGTGTCTCTTAAGTTGACTAACTTCATATTCAAGAGATTCGATCGATGTTTGCCCCCCCTCCAATTTTAGCATCCTCTCTTCTATTTTAACTAAGCTGAGTTTAATAGATTTTACATCTTTTTCAATTATATTTAAAATCTTTTCCTCAGATTCATTTAGTTTTGATGAAATTAAATTTACTATCAACTCACTCTGCTTGTTCAGTTTATCTTCAATGTTATCCATTGTAAGGGCAGGTGTCTGTTGAGGTTTTGGCGGCATATCGATGATGGCTACGGGAGTTTTAGAGCGAGACGAAGGGAAGGATGTAGGGGGCACTTTGCACACACGACGTTTCGGCGAACGATTTGTAGTCTTTGTAGTCATGTGACAAACAAAAATTAGTTTCAGTAATATTTTTATTATTACTTAATAAGAAAACACCAAATTTTCTTTCACTCACTAATTAATCAAATTAAATCAAACTATTGCCAATTCCCATCCAGGTAGAAATATGAGTTACTTTTATTAGAAATAGCAAATAAAAATCAAGCGCACTACAAAAAACACGTCTACTCAGCAGCAAGCGACATCACATAATGCCTAATACTAATACTAATTCTAGTACTAATACTAATACTAATACTAATACTTATACTAATACTAATACTAATACTAATACTAATACTAATACTAATACTAATACTAATACTAATACTAATACTAATACTAATACTAATACTAATACTAATACTAATACTAATACTAATACTAATACTAATACTAATACTAATACTAATACTAATACTAATACTAATACTAATACCAATACTAATACTAATACTAATACTAATACTAATACTAATACTAATACTAATACTAATACTAATACTAATACTAATACTAATACTAATACTAATACTAATACTAATACTAATACTAATACTAATACTAATACTAATACTAATACTAATACTAATACTAATACTAATACTAATACTAATACTAATACTAATACTAATACTAATACTAATACTAATACTAATACTAATACTAATACTAATACTAATACTAATACTAATACTAATACTAATACTAATACTAATACTAATACTAATACTAATACTAATACTAATACTAATACTAATACTAATACTAATACTAATACTAATACTAATACTAATACTAATACTAATACTAATACTAATACTAATACTAATACTAATACTAATACTAATACTAATACTAATACTAATACTAATACTAATACTAATACTAATACTAATACTAATACTAATACTAATACTAATACTAATACTAATACTAATACTAATACTAATACTAATACTAATACTAATACTAATACTAATACTAATACTAATACTAATACTAATACTAATACTAATACTAATACTAATACTAATACTAATACTAATACTAATACTAATACTAATACTAATACTAATACTAATACTAATACTAATACTAATACTAATACTAATACTAATACTAATACTAATACTAATACTAATACTAATACTAATACTAATACTAATACTAATACTAATACTAATACTAATACTAATACTAATACTAATACTAATACTAATACTAATACTAATACTAATACTAATACTAATACTAATACTAACACTTATACTTATTATTATTATTTGCTTATTTCAACAATCATATATACAATAATATAATAATATAATAATAATAATAATATAATATAAGTCTTATAGACTACTGAATAAATATGAGCAACATGCGATACCTTACAATTTTAAATAAATATAGCTATATACAAATAGAAAAATAAATAAAAATTACACATTTATAAAAATTGACGCACATAAATTCTAACCACCAGAGTTCAAAAACGTTAATATATAAATAACATGGCTTTTAAAAGTATCGCGGCTTATATTACTATGGAAGTCAATATAATTGAGTTGGCCTCTCTAAGGCATCTAGTTATTGGCTCATTAAGTCCATAATTGACTCTGTGAAAAGGTTCAACAAACATAATACGCATTCGTAGATCCCTCGTTGTAGCATATATTTTTATAAGAGACAAGAGAAAAGAGCAATCTATTTGATTTTTGAGAATATCTCTAATAAAAATGATTTCAAAATACTTGCTTCTAGTTTCCAAAACATGGAGACCAATTAATTTACATCTGGAAAGATAAGTAGGCATTCGTATATTCCAATGAAGTCTGTAAATAGCTAGTCTAGAAAAACGTTTTTGGATTCTCTCCATCCGATTTGAGAAGATAGCATAGTAAGGGTCCATATTACACAGCAGTATTCAAGTGTATAAGGGTCGGAAAATTCCTTAGAGTTTCGCGAGATTAATCCAAGTAGAGAATTTTCTTTAGCGACAATAAAATCTATATGACAGCAAAATGTAAGCTAAGGATCGAAGATGACTCCCAGATCTTTCTTTTCTGAAACTATTTGCAACGGAGTACGATCAACATTATAGATATGGTTAATAACTGACATATTACGACAAAAAAAGGGGAAATCGCATTTCGATACATTAAGAAATAAGTGATTAGAGTTACACCAGTTGGTTAAATTATTAAGATCATTCTGAAGTAGAAGGCAATCATCTAAAGATTTTATGCATCGAAATATTTTTATATCATCCGCGAACATGAGACAATAAGATGATTTAATATAATTGGGAATGTCATTAATAAGAAGCATAAAGAGAAGTGGACTCATATGACTTCCTTGTGGTACACCTGAAGTCACATCTATGGGATCTGACGTAATGTTATTTATACGTACATATTGAGTGCGCCCCATTAAATAAGATTAAAATAAATTCAATATGCTGAAATGAAAATCTAAGGCATTTGCTTCTTAATTAGGATTGAGTGATTAACTCTATCGAAAGCCTTTGAAAAATCAGTATAAATCCCATCACTTTTATATCCATTTTCAAGATTTTTAATAAGCTCGTAAGATAAAATTGATAAATTTGTGGTTGTCGATCTTCCAGAAACAAACCCATGCTGACAAGGGGAGATAAGTTCCCGAACAATGAAGAATAACTTTTCATAAACTTACTTTTCGAACAATTTTGGGATTGTTTAAAGTTTGCTTATTGGACGATAGTTTGAGACAACTTGCTTTGGTCCTGATTTATGAACGGGAACAATGAACGAAACTTTCCAGTCATCTAAAAAATGTCCTGTATTTAAAGATGCATTAAAGAGTCGAGGTAACGGATCTGAAAGGGAAGCTACGCAGGATTTTAAGAATGTAGGAGGAATACCATCTGGACCAGGTTGATTATCCTGGTTCAACTCCGATATGGCTTTTTCAACATCAATTTAGCTTAAATGTAAGGAATCTTAGCTAAAGGAAGTTAAGTTAGAGGAAGAATAAACAGATCGAAAAAATTTGCGAACATGTTGCAAACCGCCGCGCCGTGAGATCACTTGATATGGTCTCCGAATATTGCATTCAATTCGGAATTCCGTTAGAACCTTTCTTACTATTGATAAAATTCCAAAAACATTTGCTGTTTTGCTTTAAATTAGATTCAGTGCTATATAGATAATCTTTATATAAGAATTTGTTTAGCATATCAAATTCTTTTTGTAGTCGCAAGTAATTACTTAGTAAATTATCATTCTTTGACTTTCTGAAGAGTTTATATGCTTTATTTTTGTTTTATTGCACAAGTTGTATAATCTCTTAGTATACGAGATAGGTTTGGAGTTATTCTGAATAACTATTTTTGGTATATAAAGGTATATTGCCTCAGTTAATGAATGATGTAGAAGATTATATGCATCGGATTATTGATAGTTACTAAAAATATAGCTCCAAGGAAAGGTATTTGTGTAACTATTTCTAGAGATAAAGTCGCCATGTATATAATCATATTTCATATCGTATTGAAAGTGGTTTGTCTTTTAATAGCTCCGTACAAAAATAAGTAAAAAAGTCAAAAAAAAAAAACGAAAATAATTGAGAAATTTTAAAGAAAAATAATACTAAAAGTAATTCTTTTATAACTAAATTGTAATTACAGATAGTCAAATTTGTTAAAACTTTAATATTTCAAAACAGACCCGGCCAAACTTATGCAAAAAGACCGCGAGGAAAGTTCGCCTAAATACTCTTCAAAATTATTGCGGCGCACTGCAGTTGCAAAAAATAATTTTCCAACTATGGAAGCAATCAGCGTAAAAAAATGACGTTAATTTAGGAAGAGAACAACAAGAAACTTGTTAGCGAACTGGTCTCCAAAGCTGACTTTCAATTGATCTATTCAGAACTGTATAATTTAAAATCTGAATATGATAAAACCTCGGCGAAAGTTAATTGCTTGGAAGATCGTAACAGGATGTTGGAGGCACAAATAGACGAACTTATCCAGAAAACCGCAAAGGAAAACTTAGTTGTTCATTTTTCAACAGAAGGCAATATCGACCCAGTTGAGAAGGCAAATCCCGTTTGTGCAGGTCTTTTAGGCAGTCAAGACTTAAACAACGACATTGAATCTGCATACAGGGTGAACAGCCAGGAAGCAAGAAATGCTATTATAATTGCAAAAACAAGATCCCGCAACATTGCCTTCAACGTACTTCGGAATGCAAGAAAATTAAAAGGAACAAAAATAAGTATCCATAAGGACATCCCCCGCAGCATACAACAAAGAAGGAGCAGACTGGTGACTGTCATGAAAGTTCTTCGTGAATCCAACCCACAGATGCAAATAGTTTTGAGGGACGATGGACTGTTGGTGTGCGAAAAAATGTTCACTTGGGATTTATCTGGAGGGCTGAAATGTGGCACGGAAGATGGACTGAATACATTAAATCAACTTTTAGGAGAAATTCCGGCGCGCTTAAAATATTTGGTTGAAAAATATCCAATCAATGAGACGTCAATGACAGGTGGAAGGTCAGCGTCAGGTAGAACTGTCAGATGGAGGCAAAGGAAACCTAAAGGTGTGAACATATTCGAAACAGCCGCTGTATCTTCTGCTGATGTGCATCCAAGCGGGAGTTTACACGGCACTGCATCTAATTGAATTGTACCCGTCTGCCAGATAAAACCAAGCTTTTAAACTTTTAAAATCTTAAGCTATAACGTCGCAGGATTTTAAAACAAATTTCCCTACATAGATTTTTTTAATTATATAAGTGATTTCGATGTTTTTGTATTGTTTGCTGTAAAAAGCAACTTGTTTGGAAGGGGAAGCGGAGAAGAGCTTTACGCTTACGTTTTTAGTTGGATTCGAAATTAAGCTAAAACAATTAGAAAAAACCTACATACTGGAACTTAAAATCAACCAAGTCACTCATAACATCGTACCAATTTATTTAATTTGCAGTCACTGGCAACTTGACTATGATAGGTTGAGGGAGGCGTTAAACACTTTGGGATCAGCGGATTTGATGTTAATTGGAGATTGTAACGGGAGAATTGGGCTGTCACAAAACAATTTTGCTACCGGAAGAGGGGCAACAGCAATGAATCATAATCGCTCCTCTAAGGACGTTATGTGTGATTAGAAACGTGTTAAAATTTTGGAATTGGCTAACGCATTTGATTGTAGAGTGTTAAATGGAAGTTGCAGTGGTGATACTTGTGGCGAATTTACTTTCATCCATGGATCAGCGTGTTCTGTTATCGATTATTGCTTTCTGTGTGGGAACTGGTTACCACACTTCAACGATTTCAGAGTTGCCATGAAAACTTTCTCAGACCATAAGCCCTTAAAGGTAGTATTTAAAATATCTGGAAGTCATGAAGAGATGGAACCTTCAGAACTTGAACGTCTCACAGTTGTCCAAAAAAGGAAAAGTCGTGGCAAAAATACAAAATTCGATGTTTTATTTTTACTGTTTTGTTTTTTATTTCTAATAGAAATATAAATAGAGCTTCAAAAACAGCAAACAAAATAATTTTCTGACAACTGGTTTGACTAATAGAGCTTTTCAAAGTTGGTAAATTTTTTTTCTAGAGAAAAAAAAAACAAAAAAAAAACGAAATTCTTTATTTTCTTTTTTGCAATTATGGCATATTTAATGAAAAATCTTCTTTTTTTTTAATATTACCTGGTTGTTTTATTAATAAGTTAATTTAAATTTGAAATTTAAAAAATAAAAAAATAATTTTTTAATTTAAATAAATAAAACAAGAAACACATTTTTTTAACAGTTTATGGAGTTTGAATAGAGCTACAAAAAAGTTGCGAGCAGTTGATGCCATAAATCGAATAGGGTGTTGTAAACCAACTATTTGTTGAGCCAAGTGCAAAATTGTAGCCGCGCATATGCGCGCACTACCGAGATATTGTAATTTGTTTAAAAAAAACATTTTCCCATTTCTGTTTTTTTTTGTTTTAAAAGCAAATTCACTCTTGGAATATTTGAATTACTCCATTTGTCTAAAGAGCTGAGAGTGTAAATTTTTTTCTTGTATCAATTGCAATACGTTGTATTATCTGTAAGGAAAAAAATCCGCCCACTTCCACGCCCCCTTTTTATATAAATGCCAAATGTCACAAAAATATAATTAAAAGATAGTAAACAAACAATTTTTTGTTTTATTAAACATTTAATTTTTATAATCCGCCCACTTGCATGCCCCTTTTTAAATAGATTTCTGTTACTTCTAAGCCAAAAGGATTATTATAAATCATTATGTTCTTATTCATAAAGCAGGTAAACATGAATTAACGTGCCAAAAGTAAGAGATTAATTTTTTTTTTATTAGCTACTCTTTATTAAAGGTTGAAGGATATATTTAATTACAGATTTTTATTTTATGATCCAATAAAACAGGTAGATATAAATATTAAGTTTTTTCACAACCCCAACAAAAGAGATTATAAGTAATGCATTTTGGGTAGCTTAAATTTCGCAGGTAAAATAATCCTTGTTCATGTGCATGTTTATCTGTGATATAATCTCTGACTATGGATAAACTTTATTAGTTTTCAAAAGGTTTCACTGAAGAGCGGAGCGTGTAAATTAAATTTGAATATGAATATTTCAAACAGAGTCCTTTTTGAAAATTTTTGCAATGCTTCGAATTCTAAAGAATTTGTGGAATTATTGTTTCAAAACCAAAACACAGAAATAAGTGTCACCAAAGAAATTAAAAAGAAACTTCAACAAGTATATTCTTTAATCAAACGAAAATGGATTGACTGTAGTAAACACAAAGAAAGATTTCTCTTTAAACAAGCAGAATTTTTAAATGGAACATTAACTATACAAGAGGATGAAATTGAAGACAGTGACGATGACGTGCCAAGTACATCAAGAGGAAGGCCTTCGAAATCCTTGGATGCATGTGCAGAATACACCAAAAGGAGGAAACTATTGGAAACTACGACCAATATTTCGACTGAAAATGTGTCAATAGCTCTTAGTATGAAATATAATAAGGAGCATAATAAGACAAAAGCGGACATCACAAAAGCAGTTTTGAGTGCTAGCCCATTACGAGTCCAGCGAATAAAAGAGAGTATTCCTACACCTCAAAGGGATCCAATTAAATATGATGGTCCGACTGCACTAGCCTTGTTCTTGGATATGGGACTTTCTAAGGAAAAGTACAATTTGATGAGAAAATCATTGAGAAGCCATTACGTTGACGTGTTTCCAAGCTATAATGTCTTAATGGAAGCTAAGAAAGACGCCACTCCATCAAACTTGATAGTAACAGAAACTTCTGTTGAAGTGAATATCCAAGATTTGGTGGACCATACAGCAAAGAGCATAATAAACAGCTTAGACAACCGGGAACTACAAGCACTACCAACAAAACTAAATTTGTTAAGCAAATGGGGATGCGATGGATCTTCTGGGTAAAGTGCATATAAGCAAAGAATAGTATCAGAAGATGGCGAAGTAGTATCTGATGCGAACATGTTTATGGCATCACTAGTTCCACTGCGTCTAAAAGATGATTTAATCGAATATTGGAAGAATCCAAGGCCTTCATCTGTGCACTTTTGCAGACCGATCCTTTTTAAATACGCAAAAGAGTCATGTGATATTATTCAGACAACTGTCAGCAACATAAGGAACCAAATAGAAAGTCTAGTGCCAACTGTAATTACTCTTAACGAAGAAAAAAATGTGATGGTTCAACATGAGTTCTTTCTGACTATGATAGACGGAAAAGTATTGAATGAACTAACTAGCACGAAATCCACATTATCATGTGCAATTTGCAAAAGGACACAAAAAAAATTTCGAAAAGATGCAGCCGATTTAGCCGAAGCAGATGAGAGAAATTACGAGTTTGGAATTTCGCCTTTGCACGCTAGAATAAGATGTATGGAGTTCGTGCTAAAACTAGCTTATGGACTTTGTGAGCAAGACGAGACCACCGACAAGAAGGAAGCCGAAAAAAGAAGAAAATTGGAAATACAACAAGAATTTAGGCAGCAACTTGGGTTAATTATTGATACGCCAAAACAAGGATTCGGTAACACAAATGATGGAAACACTTCACGAAGATTTTTCGAAAATCCAGAGTTACGTCAGCTATAGCCCGGGTAGACGAAGAACTTTTAAAGAAACTGCAAGTGATTTTAAATGCACTATCATCTATGGAATCAATAAATGTTGATAAATTCAACGAGTATACTAAAAGTACTTCGGATCTTTTAAAATCCAAATATAGTCACAAACTCCTGACGCCAACACTTCATAAGATTCTGGACCATGGTGGAGAACTTATAAGCCATCAAATTTTACCGATAGGGGAACTTTCAGAAGAAGCACAGGAAGCAAGGAATAAAGACTACAAGCGATATCGATACTCAAATACATGCAAGGTTTCACGGAAACGACAAAATGAAGATTTATTTAACATGCTATCCATATCATCAGATCCACTTGTTTCATCTTTAAGGCACGTTAGATCCCAGAAAGAGCTGAAAAAAAGCTACTGCCCAGAACTAATAAGTCTTTTAAATATTAGATATGATGATGATGACAGTGAATTTTTTTCTGAAAATTAAAATTTATATTTACCTATTGTTTAAGAAGATGATTTATGTATGTATTTTTATACCCTATTCCATAGAATGGGTATATTGTATTTGGTGTGGAGTTTGTAACATAGAGAAATAATACCGTTAGGTATAGAAAAGTATATATATTCTGACTCAGAATCAAAAGCCTAGTCGATTTAGCCATGTCCGTCCGTCCGTCCGTCCGTCCGTCCGTCCGTCCGTCCGTCCGTATGTATACTCTAGAGGTCGCAATTTTTGAGCTAGAAAGCTGAAATTTGGTGTATATAATCTTTGGTTCAAGAGTAAGGCTAAGTTCTTGAACCAGTAAAATCCGCCCACAAACACGCCCACAATCGCCATTTTTGTTGAACAACCTCAATTTGGTAAAATTAAATTATGTTTTTTGTACAGTTACGAAAAAAGCATAACGCTAAAATTTTGCACACGCAAGCTCTAGGTAAACCTTCTTCCAATCAAATAAAAATATTTCAGTTTGGGCGTGGCTGACGCCCATTTTTCATACAAAACCATCAATATTGTTTTTATGAAATAACAAATGTTTTATTAAAGAGAAAAACATTAAATTTTGTGGGCATTACTTGCACATAAACATCTTGTGTATGAAATCAATAAATTTGATTTTGGGCGTGGCTGACGCCCACTTTTCAATAGAAACTATTAAAAAATTATTTTTGTAAATAAACGGTATTTATAATGAATCCGCAAGCCAAAACTTTGCGTCTCATAGTAGAAACTAAATCGTTTGTGTATGAAAAGAAATTTTTGAATTTTGGGCGTGGCTTTCGCCCACTTTTCATGAAAGAACGAAAAACGTAGTTTTAAAAATTTAAGGTACTACCAATATTCAATTTAAACCTTTTTCCCTTCCGTTCGTTTTATGAAAAATATATCTCTACATTTTCTTGTGTAAATTTTTTCAATACGCCCACTTTTGAAGGCGTGATTTTGATAAAATACCTTTGTTCAGGTAAGATTGTTTAAAAACTACTCGATTCAGCTGTAGTTTTACACATATGCCTAAATACTGATCAAAGCTCAGTGAGTGCTTCAAATTTTCAAGACACGCCCACTTTTAAGGGGCGTTTCCGTCAAAAGTTGTATAAGGCATTAATTTTTTAACGTTTTTTAATCATCGGTCACAGTTTTGATGTAAAAAGATGAACACTTGGATTTATATTCCTTGGTTACGTAGCAGAGTGTGGTCCAAGAATTGTTAAAAACACCCATAATCGCTATTTCCATTCAAAATCTAATTTTTAAAAATTTAAGTTTTGTCTTGTTTTGTTCAAATCAATCTGCAAGAATAAAATTGAATGTCACTGAGCTCATACCAATTGCCTTGGCAATAAAAAGTTTTAACTTTGGGCGTGGCGCACGCCTTTTTTTATTTTGCCAGCACTAATTGAACATCACACCTCACGAAATTAATGTTATTGAATTTTTTTCTGTCTGCTAAAGAAGTATTTTGTTTCTGAAACTGAAACATCGGCTGGCTACGGGAGGCATACGCATACACATACAAAAATATAGGGAATAGGGTATCCAACAGTTAGTTGAAAACGTACTGTAGCTCTCGCTTAAGTTTTTTATTTTATAAATATAATATTTTTTATTATACTCGATTTAATTTTTTTTAATTGTTTGGTCCGTTTACTTTTTCCCTTTAGTGTTTCACATAATATATATCACTGAAAAAATGTATAAAATATTATTATACACCACTACATGCAAAAAAAAATACAATTTTTAATATTTAGGAAATAGGTTCGTTAACTTTAAGCATCCACTGTTGTGATCAATTTTATTTTGGAACACCCAATGAACGCTTAGGTGGTCATAGTTTTTGTTTTTTACAATTTTTGAAAGTTTTATTCAATTGTTTTTTCTGTTAATTCCTTTTTCTAAGAAAATCTTTTTTTAGCCAATGATTCCGAAACACCCTGTGAAACAATTTTCTTGAAATTCATTTTTTTAATAGCCCTGGAAATTTCCCTCAAATAAAAAAAAAATTGTAGCAATATCTTCATGCGATCAAAAGTTATGATTTTTGCAACCAAAAAAGTCATTTTGGTTCACCGTGGTCTGCCAAATTGTATTGGAGAGATAGTTATAAAGAGCTGTACCAACACAATCTCAGTATTCAGATTGCTCATTCAAATGCTTCGGGTGGACTAACAAATGCTACAATAGGACAACTAACGGAAATTATAAAAACTGCAGCACCAAAAAACACACATTCTAGTTCGCACAAGAAAAAATTCAGACAAAAATGGTTTGACGAAGAATGCAGGAGAGCAAGAGAAATTTCCTTTGCATATTTGCGGCTTTTTAGAAGTAGTAATAGTAATTTGTTCATGTACTGCAAGAAAAAAAGCATTTGATCAACAAAATAAGGATTCAATAAATGCAGCCAGATCTCCAACAGAGTTTTGTAAGGCAGTCAAGGTAGTCACAGGGAAGGGGAACACAATTGCATTGGGTCTTTCCGCAAATCAGCTTAAAATTCATTTCATGCAACTTCCCAACGCTCAACAATTTTCGCCCTTAATTCAATACGCAGCGCCTCTCAATGTAGATGTATACCTAGACGCTCCCATTACACTAATTGAAGTAGAAAATGTGATTTATAACACTAAAACCATAAGGCACCAGGAGATGAAGGAATATCTTTAAAATTTTACAAAATTTGCACTTCAGATTTAAAAGAGAAGCTTACGTTTGCGTTCAACAAAGTCTTCAAAACAGCAGAGTTACCAAACACATTCCTTTCAGCTATAATATATCCGCTACAAAAAATTATAGAGGTATATCGTTGTTGAACACATCAGCTAAATTGTTTTCGGCAGTTTTGTATAGAAGGCTCGCCCAATGGGTGGAAAACAGAGAAATTTTAAATGAATTTCAAGCTGGTTTCAGAAGAAATCATTCGACTGTGGATCAGTTTTTTTCGTTGATGAGTATAGCAGCGAGCTATAAGAAAAGGAACAAAAAGCTATACGCTTTCTTTGTTGATTTTCGAGCAGCATTTGATTCAATTCCTCGAGAAGCTCTCTTTTATAAACTAAACGTATTAAGGTCTTTGTACCAAAGTGTCTATCAGAAGAGTTTGACACAACAATGGGCGTCAAACAGGGATGTGTACTTAGCACCTTGCTATTTATCTTATACATCAACGATATCCAGATGCTATTATGGGCGGAATTGAAATTAGCCGAATAAGAATTCCAGCTCTCCTATTCGCCGATGATATAGTGTTCCTAGCAGTCAGTTGTTAGTATTTTCCGTGAACCTAGAGAGGTCCAAAATGATGATTATTAGAAGCGGCGGTGGCAGATACTCAAGAGGTGAAAAGTGGACATTCCAGGGAGAGGACCTAGAAATTGTAAAAGAGTACAAATATCTAGGAGTGTTAATAACATCAAACCTTAACATGAAAAAACACCACTAAACTTGTTGAAGCAAAGCGAGCTATTTCATCCGTTTGGGGCAGCTGTATTAATAAGAGAGACATTCCCATACTTCGAAGAATAAAATCTTTCCTGCAACTGCAACAACTATCCTTTTTTATGGAGCACAAGCGTGGGGACATCAATCTTATGAAGTAGTGGAGAAATTGTTGCGCTATTACATTAAAAAGTTTTTTAGGCTACCCTACAGTACGCCAAACTATATGTTACACCTTGAGACGGGTATATCACCTATATTTCTGGACATAATTAAACTGCATTTCGATAACATCGTAAGAGTTATGGAAATGAATGAAAGAAGAATACCTAAAATGTTATTAACAAATTTGATGTTGACCGACCGTCTAATTGTGAAGTTAACCTTTTTATAACACCGAATGATTTATTCAAACCAAAACTCGAAAACTTGTTAGGGAAACTTGGAAATAGTATGTATGACAAATGCATGGAACAAGCTCAGATGTCACAGTACAGACTGTACTATAGTAAACTGAACCACTATTATTTGGAAGAGAAAACATACTTTTTGTCTAAGAACTCAACTGACTTCATAAGCACGATCTTTCGGTTAAGAGGGGAATTGTTAAATTTAAATTTTATACCACACCGTCCAGAGCTACCTATTATATGTTTCTTATGCAATCTCAAGGAAAGAGAAGATGTATTTCACTTCATAGCGGTTTGCCCTATGCTTATTGAATTGAGGCATATTTATTTCGGAACAAGACTATTAAACTTAGAGGAAACATTGAGCATCTTGAATGGTGAACGTGGCTGGGAAGTACTCTATAATTTTACTGTTCGAGCTTTACGATACCGAACCTGCATAATGGAAGACAATTTTTAAAATTTAAAAAGAAAAAAAATAAATACTTATTTATGTACATACCAAACATGTTAAATTAAAACAATACTATTTTATTTATGTTTACATACAATTAATGTCAGTCTGGTAGACGGCCATCGGCCAAACCCATAGACTAAAGTCAAATAAATAACATGTTATATAGCATTCGCACATTTAATTAACACAAAAGCAAATAAGTTTAACCCAAAAGCAAATTAGTTTAACCAAAACGCAAATATATTTAACCCTTTAACAAATTAATTTAACCAAAAAACAAATAAGTTTAACCCAAACGCAAATATATTTAACCCTTTAGCAAATTATTTAACCCAAAAGCAAATATATTTACCCTAAACGCAAATGCATTTAACCTTTTAACAAATATATTTAAACTAATAACAAAAGCTTTGAAATCATAGGATATTTTTTTCTGAATATAGCTTGAAATGCGCTTAGCTATAAGGCACTTTAATAAACTTTGATATTTTGTTTCTTAGCAAACTTTGTTTTTCATTGGGCAAAACTGAAAAAATTAACTAATATATTTATACCAATAGAAGATGGCTTTGAAAAGAAAATTTATTTCATTTAACGTAATCATTGTACATCAAAACTTGTAATTTTCCTTTTAAAAAATAATTAAACACATATTTTTAGAAAATGACTTCTTCATTCGCTGCCTTTGGAATGAGGAGAACCATATCCCTTACATACTTTGCGCAATCCACCTGTGTAATTTGCTGCAAGCTCTGTTCAATATCAGCAACCAAGTTTTGGTCTCTGCTTAGCTCACTTAAAAGTTGTCGTGCATGTCCTTTCATTTTCGAAAAAGATTTTTCTATAGGGTTAAGCATTGGGGAGTAAGGTGGCAAAAATTTGAGTATGCAATTCGTAGCACGACTGTGTCGCACGTACTTGCTCTGTGGGTGCAATAGCACGATGATTACAAAAAAATTTCAAGCATAAGCACAACTTATTTTTGAAAAATTTGGTGAAAACTAAAAAATTTAAGCCAAATTTGGAAAAACCGATATACGGGATCATTACAAGCTATATTCAGAAAAAAATATCCTATGATTTCAAAGCTTTTGTTTTTAGTTTAAATATATTTGTTAAAAGGTTAAATGCATTTGCGTTTAGGGTTAATATATTTGTTTTTGGGTTAAAGTAATTTGCTTAAGGGTTAAATATATTTGCGTTTGGGTTAAATTTATTTGCTTTTCTGTTAAACTTATTTGCTGTTGTGTTAATTAAATGTGCGAATGCTATATATATTTTATCTATAATTTTGATAAGTCAATCCTCGCACTGAAATCGTTGTTTCTGGCGAATTCAATGTTCACAATTCTACGTGGCTTCGATATTCTGGCCAGACAACACCCGAAGGAAGGTATGCGGAGATCTTCGCTGAGGTCAACAACTTAACTCAGCTAATTGACAAGCCAACAAGAATCCCTGACATTGCAGGTCACACGCCAAACACACTTGACTTGTTTCTAACATCTCATCCTGATAAATACATTATTGATGTATTATCGCCTCTAGGCACGTCGGACCATTGTATCATTTCAGCTTTTTTCTCGTACTCCAACAGTCCAGTTAAAGAAAAAATCCCAAGGAGAACCGTATGGCAATACGAGAAAGCCAACTGGGACGGTCTCAATAAATTCTTCGGTAACTTTAATTGGTCACTATGCTTCCTCGATAGTGACGTAGACTCCAGCGCTGAAATGATTACAAACATTATTCTCTGCGGAATGAGAAATTTTGTTCCGAATAGGACAAAAAGTATCAAACCAAAAGAGAATTCATGGTTCGACTTGAGCTGTAAGGAAGCTATCGAGGTGAGAGAAGTTAGTTTCCGTTGTTACAAAGCCAACCCTTCTGAGGAAAACCGGAATAAGTTCAAACAAGCAAGAAAGACCTGTAATGCCCATATGCAAAGAAACAGGTTTTTACATGAACAAAAATTAAGGCAAAAAATTCTACAATGTCCCAAAGGTAGTAAAAATGTTTGGTCATTTGTAAAAAACGTACGAAACTCCACTTCGTCCTCGGTTCCGACGCTTGTCGATAACGACAGTCCTGTGGTAAGCTCTCAAGCAAAGGCTGATTTATTTGCAGCAAAGTTCGCTGCCAATTCGACACTACCACAGAGTGACATGACTCCTCCTGTTCTTGAGAGCGTAAATGGTTTTATGGGACAAATCTCCTTTCGCATTCGTTCAGTTGCAAGAGTTCTTAAAGATCTCGATATACACAAATCCGCTGGCCTGGATAGTATCTCCCCAATAGTTCTGAAGAGGTGTGCTTCCACGCTGGAAAAACCACTGCGTAAGCTTTTCCATCTGTCCTACACAGGTCTCTTTCCGAGTGGATGGAAAACTGCATTTGTCCAGCCCGTACCAAAAAAAGGCGTATCTTCATCCCCTTCCAACTTTCGACCAACCCTGATAAATTTTCAGATCAAGAAATATCTTGAGAAACGAAAACTTCTTAATGACCGGCAGTACGGTTTTCGAAGCAATAGGTCCACTGGTGATATGATGGTATATCTCACCGAACAGTGGAACCAATCTTTACATCGTTTTGGAGAAAGTAAGATTATTGCGCTTGATATTTCAAAAGCATTTGATAAAGTCTGGCACCAGGCTCTCTTATCGAAAATGCGTGCATTTGGCATCGATGAACCCCTTCTTCGATGGATTAGAAATTATCTTTCGGACCGTTAAATTCGCGTTGTTTTGGATGGTTTTCAGTCTGCTACCCATAAAATAAATGCTGGTGTGCCCCAAAGCTCCGTTCTGTCTCCAACACTCTTTCTAATCTGAATTAATGATCTCTTGTCTAATACTTCTAATCCACTAAATTGTTTTGCTGACGACAGTACTCTCAGCTTCTCATATTCGTTTCCAGATTCACGTCCATGTTCTTCGGACGTGGAAATGCAACGGCAGCGTATGATAAGCTTATTAAATTCAGATCAGAACATTGTACAATGGGGAATTACCAACCGTGTGGAATTTAATGTTTCAAAAACTCAATGTTGTCTTCTGTCGTTAAAGCACAACCTGCCCCCTATGCCGTTATCCATGTGTGGCACTTTCATCGAGGAAACCGAACAGCTTTGCCTTCTAGGTATGTGTATTACAAACCACCTTTTGTGGAACGATCACATATTTGACGTCGCCAAAAATGCCGCAAAATGCTTAGGTTTCCTAAATCGATGTAAGAAATATTTTACCCCTTCTGATCTGGCTACAATCTACAAGGCATACATTCGCCCGAAGCTTGAGTATAATTCTCATATCTGGGAAGCTGCTCCTGTCACTCACTTGCGTCTCCTGGATAGGATCCAAAGAAGGGCCTTAAAACTGATAGGTGAAAGAACCATTACCGAAACATTTGTTTCACTTAAACATCGCCGTAATGTTTCTTGTCTAACCTTGTTTTATCGCTACTTCCACAAACAGTGCTCCAGCGAAATAGCCAGATGCATTCCTCCCCTTAAACAATTTCCCCGTAACACTCGCATCGCTAGGAATGCCCATCAATTTACCCTTGAGCCTAACTTCGGACGTACTGTCAAGTATGGAGACTCTTTTTTTAGCCGCACAACAAGAACGTGGAATGCTTTACCCGGCTCAATTTTTCCCTCCCATTGTAATATACAGACATTCAAAACCAATGTGCATCGATATCTCCTTTTATCTCCTATCCTTCTTTCCTAACCGCTCGCACTGTGTTAATTCATGTTAAGGGTATTAATAACCCCTTGAGTGCGCGTAAATTATAAAAAAAAAAAAAAACTAAAAAAACTGATATAATCATATTTGGAAAAATCATTGATGACAGGTTTAAAATATACATAAGATTAAAAACTTATACATTAAGCTAAATGATGAATAGTGTTAGGAAAAATTGGACAAACATTTTTATTAATATAAGTACGAAATTCTCTATCGACAAAAACAAGGTCAAGGTTAGGGTTTAAATCATTATAAAACTTATTTATTTGAATAAGATCATATTCGGCAAACGAGTCAATTACTAGGCATTCATGAACATTATTAACATTAAAAGGAACAAGACATAGCTAATCCGGATTTAGGATCCAGTTAACATGATTAAGATTATAATCACCAAGTACGATTAGGTGTTGATTGGAGTTTGTAGCATTTAAAACAAATCGAGCATTTTCAATACGTAAGTTATATAAATCAACGTGACTACCTGGTGGTATATAACTTAATATAATAAACACATATGTCGGGCCATTCAAGGTGACACATACAGCTAATTGATCAACGTCGATTTCCGATGATAGACACGGTAGTTTGATTTCACGAAATGAAAACGACGAAGGAACAGCAATAAGGACACCTCCTCCTGTTTTCTGTTTTGTTTTTGCAAAGCTGCTGTCCTTACGGATAACGTGGAATATATTTTCATTGAAGATTTCGGAATTTAAATGTTTATCAGTTAGCCATGTTTCGGTTAAAGCGAAAATAACATACTGCAAAGATGAAGAACTAAAGTGGAGCACATTAGTTTTTGTACGAAGACCAACTATATTTTGGTAGTAGAGTAGAAAGTCTTTTTTAACACTAGGAGGCTGAGATTTGTTAAAGGATGTAAAATTATTTGTAAGATAGTTATCGGACTCTGAAGATTCTGGATTTAAGTATTTTCTGTTTGTAGTCATCCTTCCTCGTTTTTTGGAATAAATTGAAAGGCACGTAACTTAGTACCTATGGGCTAGATATTTTCAGAGTACATTGCATCATTGTATTCAGCTGGAATTCCGATTTTAAAATTTATGAACTTGATATTTTCTTCTGGTTCACCACGCTTTATTAACTTAAAGCAGGAAATTACATTGGGATTTATATCGAGAGCGATAGCTAAATGATTAACGATAGTTTTCGGGTCAACAGAGGGTCGAAAACTGCCTAGATGAAACCATTTTAGTTTAAAAGCAAGAAGATTATGTAGGACTTCTGACAGTTCTTTGGATATTATTCTGATGATAAGGAGGTTCTACATCGGTATTTAGGCGCTTTACAGCATTATCAGCAGATTTGATTTCGTTTACAGCAGCATATACACCAGATGTTTCAGTAACAACTTCATCAACATTTCCAGCGGCATTATAAAAAGTTGCATTTTTTGAAAGAAATTCAGAAGCTCCTGCAATATCAGGAACAACAGCAATCTCCGCAGTTTATTATTCGAACAAACTTTTTTAATTTTTTTACTTGCGATTATAGGTACTATAAGGCAAGTTATGGATTCGTGCAGAAAAAACAATTTGAGATAACAATCACACATGACATTACGATGATGGAGAAGTCGAAAAAAGTGGGTCTGGGAATTCCGTCCGTCTGTCTGTCTGTCTGTCTGTCTGTCTGTTCGCGCCTCTGGAGGCTGAACGGGTGGGCCGATTTGCTTCAAATTTGGTATTTAGGATTTATTTGGCCGTCCCTCGGAACGTATTTTTTATTTTTGCTCTAGGTCCAAAAATAAACGCCACCTGCCATACAATCTTGAAGACAAAAATTGATTTTCTCAAAAACGGCTCTAACGATTTTGATAAAACTTTCAGAATGCTATTTTTGCAAGAAAATCTATCTTTTGGTTTGAAATTTTTTTTCAAAATTTGTCTAATAACGGTACCTCTCATAGAACCAATATTTTCAAATCAAATTTTCTCGTAAACTATAGATTCGATTGCAATAAAATTTTGACCACAGGAAGTCATTCATAATTTTATTAATATGGCATTTCAGAATTTTAAAAAACTTTTTTTTGATTTTTTATAATTTTTTCAAAAAAATTTTTGGTTTTCGAAATATGTTGGAAACGGGTACATTGATTTTTTTTTAAATTATTTTTCAAATGTAAATTACAGATTGCCATATATTTGCATACTCAAATAAATTTCTAAATATTTTTTGAAAAAGTTTTTCAAAAATAACCTTTAAAAAAAAAAACTGGTTCAACGATTTTCAATATTTTTTTTTTCTAGATTGCCGTATAACTTTGAAATTTTATTGCATACTAAGTTTTTCCGAGAAAACTCTTAAACTAATTTAAAAAATAAAAGAATTTTCGAAATTATTTAATTTTTTTTTAATATCCATATATGCAGCCACTACGCAATTGCTTATCATAAGAGCAAGTTCGTGCGACCCAGTCGTGCATTTTATTTACTGCAGCGGTCGTGATTGGAATCGTGGAAGGTTTATTATTTGAAGTCGAAATTGATTTAGAATTTGAATTGCGAATGGGTGTAGGGGTTACATTTAATGGCTTAGTTAGTTTTGGGAGTGCAGGAGACGAAGAGCATTTATTTATTAATGTAGCTTTTGAGCCAGTGGTCAATGGTTTCTTAGCTTTGCTTGCTAATACTAATACTAATACTAATACTAATACTAATACTAATACTAATACTAATACTAATACTAATACTAATACTAATACTAATACTAATACTAATACTAATACTAATACTAATACTAATACTAATACTAATACTAATACTAATACTAATACTAATACTAATACTAATACTAATACTAATACTAATACTAATACTAATACTAATACTAATACTAATACTAATACTAATACTAATACTAATACTAATACTAATACTAATACTAATACTAATACTAATACTAATACTAATACTAATACTAATACTAATACTAATACTAATACTAATACTAATACTAATACTAATACTAATACTAATACTAATACTAATACTAATACTAATACTAATACTAATACTAATACTAATACTAATACTAATACTAATACTAATACTAATACTAATACTAATACTAATACTAATACTAATACTAATACTAATACTAATACTAATACTAATACTAATACTAATACTAATACTAATACTAATACTAATACTAATACTAATACTAATACTAATACTAATACTAATACTAATACTAATACTAATACTAATACTAATACTAATACTAATACTAATACTAATACTAATACTAATACTAATACTAATACTAATACTAATACTAATACTAATACTAATACTAATACTAATACTAATACTAATACTAATACTAATACTAATACTAATACTAATACTAATACTAATACTAATACTAATACTAATACTAATACTAATACTAATACTAATACTAATACTAATACTAATACTAATACTAATACTAATACTAATACTAATACTAATACTAATACTAATACTAATACTAATACTAATACTAATACTAATACTAATACTAATACTAATACTAATACTAATACTAATACTAATACTAATACTAATACTAATACTTATACTAATACTAATATAAAAGTTCTGAATCTATAACGAAATCGTATCACCTAGTTTCAAAATCGATAGGCCGCAAAAGCAATTGGCAAGCTAATGGAAACTCAAAAATACTTTCTCCACCTTCTCTAAATTTTCTCAAACGACCAAGGTTCATATACAAATTTAAAGAGCTCTAATAATATGAATTTTTTTTTTATTTAAGATCCGAAAAAATTCTCCTTTAGGATTCTGAGCACTCACGAAATGATAGCCCAAGGTCTTACATCGACAACACACCAGGTCACGTTCGAAATTTGAAACATCACCCTGTTTCGTTTCGAACAATCTTACGCGTCTTTATAAGTACAAAGTACCAACGCAGCTATTTTAGGCAGGGCAAAAGCAACTTCTTTCATTCTACAAGAAGACAAGAAACAACGAAAGGGACTAATTAAAATCGTCTAATCTAATACAAGAAGAAGTTGTTTTATTACAATCGCAAAATAAGTCAACTTAGTATCAATTTCTTCATAAGTTTCGCCAGCGTCACCGGCCACCAGCGCCACACCGACGCCAACCACCCCCTATTTTTGTCTGCTATATTATTGGGTTCGAAATTATTTCAGTTCTTTCGACCTTATTGCCACTTTGCTATGGCAAATTATAAGGAACAAGGAAACTCAGCGTTATTTCGCTTTTCTGAAATAAATTTTGCATTTCGGTGCAATTTCGATGCGTTTTTTCAAGGCACCAAATATAGTTATTTAATTTTCTCTGAAACACTTTTATTTGTAATGTGCAAGGGAAAAATAATGAACATAATTAAAATGCATATATAGTGCGTGAAAAAAGGTAAAACCACATTATAAAACACGATCGTTAATGATATAGATCAAAAATATATGTGTTCCTTTTCAAGGAGCTGGCCTACAGACCAATAACGATTAGTCATATATCGTTGAAAAGGTATTTTTGCGTAGATCAAATGTTTATATGGCGGCAAGTCTCAATTCGCTGTGGGAAAAAAGTTATGGCTCGGTTAAGTAAAAATACATAAAAAGCTTATATAACAAAAACTAGCTATTGTTTATTTTGTATACATATACGTCTAATTCATTTATCTTACTCTGTTCTGAATTTATGTCTATAACTTTTTGAATTGAGACTTGACGCATTATAAGCAATTAATCTAGTCAAAAATACCTTTCCAACGATATATGACTCATCGTTAATGGTCTATAGGCCAACTCCCATACAAAAATTGCATACAATTTTGCTTATTGGGGCCATAACTTTTTTCCCCCAGCGAATTCAGACCTGCCGCTATATAAACATTTGATCTACGCAAAAATACCTTTTCAACGATATATGACTAATCGTTATTGGTTTGTAGGCCAAAATTGCCATTCAATGAAGAATTGTTTTTGTCAAATCCATTTTGAATGATAGTTTTTTTTCCGTTTTTTTGCATTTTGGGACTCTGAGAAGTGCGAAATAAGGTTAGAGCTAATCGACGTTTCGTGCTAAGTCAAAAGTATTATTGGAAGTTGAATGACTTGTGCTTTGATATTAGTGCATAGCGGTAACGCTATGCACTAATACTTGTTTATTCAGTTTCTAAACAGCTATCGATCAGTTGTTTGCTTGAAATCTATTGATTAACAAGGGGTCGCGGCAAACCATTGACCGAAGCCGAAAAGGCCAACATAAGTACAATTAAAAATTACACACCGTTGTCAAATCGTCAAATTGCAAAGAAAATAAAGCGAAGTAGCCATGTAGTGAAAAATGTCATTAATGATGGTCAAAACTATTAGTGGTCGTCCGTCAACGGATTCTGCAGTGCAAAAACCTTGTTTAGTTCGAAGTACATCGAATAGTTTCAAGTCTGCGGCAATTGAAGGCTTAAACAATCGACGTGCTCAGCAAATTTTGAGAAGCTCCCAGCACCTCAAGTTCAAGAAAATGAACCAAAGCAATGCTGTCAACCAGTAATATTGAAGGCTGCTTCAATTCGCTTTGGACCACATTCATTGGTCAAATCAATGGCGAAAAATAATTTCCGACGAAAAAAAATTTATTTGGTTGGTCCAGATGGTTATGCCTGCTATTGGCATGATATGCGCACATAAGTAAAGATTTTCAGAAAACGACAGTCTGGCGGAGGTTCAGTCATGGTGTGGGGCGCTATTACCTTAAAGAAATGCCGTTGTCATATATTGCCAATAGATTGAACGCAGTGTGATACGGCTAGCTTTTTAGCAGTGTGATACGGCTAGCTTTTTAGCCGGATATTATAGCAAAATGTTTCAAAAGAAATTCAAAGCAAAATGAACCAAACAAAAATTAAGAGGCGACGAAAAATTGCAATTTTAATTCAATATAATAATTATTTATTTTAAACTTTAAATGAGATCTGATAATGTGTGTTGATGATTAATCGCAATGGACTGTCCTATGCCCAAACAGTATAGGCTTTTATAGATGTCTTCATCTATGCACATATGCATAGCACTTGTTTTTGCTGTTAGTTCAGATAACTTAACTTAGAGTTGTTGCTGTTGTTATTCAAAAATTAAAAGAAAACTAGGTCATCGTAGTCGGTAACAACTACCGCTGTTTGGGAGCGAGATCGGTTATACGGGTCAAGGCAATGTAACTGATGTTGGTGATGCTGATGTGCTATGATTTGTAATATGATGTTGACTTTTGTATTTTTTGGACCCAACCACCGCTATTCCGGATGATGGTGATGAATGTGCAACAGTGAATTTGTTGGCTTTGGCATACATTTTTGTTGTTGAAATTGCTAACTGTTTTGCAAAGTTAATTTATTGCGAGCAGCAACACTCTGCCTGCCATGAGAACTCCTACTGTCAACACTTTAACTTTCTTCGTCTTTATCTTCAGGATCGAGTGCTATTGGACACGTGACGTGCATATATGTTCAATTCAATTCAATTCAATTTATTATATTTTGGTGTACAAATAAGACTTAGTCTTTTATAGTACCTAATGATAATGTCAGAGTTTATAGTTATTATGAAAAATGTTTATAAGGAATAATGATGATAAAAATTTTCATAGTTATATAATATTTTTTTTTTTTTTATAGATACTCAAATTTTCAAATTGCTGTTCTTACGAGATATTAATGAAAATTTTGAAATATTGCTTTCTTAAGTTTATTAGTTCCTACAATTTGTTTAATAATTGTTGTGGGTAAGGAGTTCCAAAGTCTAATAGTATAAATAAAGAAAAGTCTGGATGAATTTAAATAATTACGGGAATGTGCAACAAGATTCATGGTTCGGGCGGACTGCACGAAGCGAAGCTTTTTAAATAGATATGGTCGCATTTTACTATGAATAATTTTATGTAAGAATGTGCAGCATCTAGCATCAAGGAATTGTTCAAACGTGCAACCTAGGATAAGTTGATGGTATTGTGAGACATGATCAAACCTACGCAAGCCAAAGACATACCTTGCCATATCATTGAAAGCAACAAGCAGTTTGCGAAAAGAGTGAGAGTCCGGCTTACAGTAAACTACTGCGGCATAATCAATAATAGGCAACAACAATGACTTAACGAGTCGCAGCTTAGTGTCGACTGGAGTAAAATTGGAAAAAAATGTTTAGTTTTCGTACGCCACCATAGATTTTGCCAACAGAAAGATTTATTTGATCATTTGCAGAAAGTGAACGATTAATTTTAAATCCCAAACTTGTAACAGTATCCGCAAACTTAAGCTGAAATCGGGATACAAAAATTGGTGAAAGGTTTGTGGTGTCAAATTTCTTTTTCGAGATTGCAATTACTTGTGATTTTTCAGGGTTTAGAGTCAAACAATTGCACAAAGCCCAGTTATAGATCCCAAGCAGATCTTCATTCACTCTACATATCAAATCCTCCAACAAATTGAATGGTCGAGAAAGGTATATTTGTACGTCATCTACATAAAGATGCAGCATGACAATTTGGCAAACTTGAGGTAGGTCATTGATGTTGCCATCGTCTCCTGTGTAGATTTAAACTATTCGTCCCATTGGCAATTTGAGAAGTGGTGTGTTTTCTTCCTTCAAAAGACCTAGCTCGTTAATATGAATGTTAGGTTGCGAATAATTCCATTGTTTTCGAGGTTGCAGTTGTTGAAGGTAGTGGTATTGTTGCAGGTTTAAATGTTGCAAGATTCAATGCGAGGTTCTGCAATACTTGTAAGTGGTGTTCCAACTAAAAAGTCTCCTGGTGTGGGGAGGGCTGTCAAGTCGATAAGATTACTGGATATTGGAGTGAGGCCTGCTGTTGTTATCCTACCTAGATTTGGCAGCAAACTGTTGTCATCTCTTCAAATGATAGCACTGCTTAATCGATGATTCGTCGAAGATGGTATTTTGCAACCCTCACAGCCACCTTTTAGACACCTCTAAAATAAGGGGAACGTGGTGGAATAAAACGCCATTCAATTCCATCTTTCTTTCGTTGTGCTGCTCGGACATGAACAAAGTATGCAACTCCATTGTATTTATAATCTATAGTACTCCCAATAAGAGGAACGTTTGGTGTGCCATCTATGGACGAAGTTCACAAACACTTGATTGGTGAGTTAGATGTGGTTTTTGTCTAGATTGTCATGGGAAGCAAAAACAACTATAGAAGACATTTTATGTAAAGTAGATAAGGCAACTAGCGCTATTGACGACGTTCAGAACTAAAAAACATGTTCCATGAAATTACTATAAAAATGTGTATACAATGGCAACTCTCTTAGTTCCCAGTTTGCTCTTGTGAAATTAGAAGTATTGACTGAGTAAATTTTTGTCCCCTGCGCGCAATAAACCGTTTCAGTGCTAAAACGAACGATGATGATGAAAGGTCGGATGCCAATTCCAGATGGAGCTATAGTGTTGAATAGGGGTTTACCACGATATCTAGAAAAAAAAAATCTGGAGCAAAATATCTAGAAAGAGAAAATCTAGAAAAAAAAAATTTTGGATTAGGAAAATCAAGAAAACCCAAAGTCTAGAAAACCTTAATCTCGAAAACCAAAAGTCGAGAAAAAAAATCTAGAATGGACAAAATCTAGAATTAATATTAATTTTAGATTTAGAATTCCTCTAAAAAGAACCTAGAACACTTTTTTTCTTAATTATTCTAGACTTCCATCTTTCTAGATTTTTATACATTCTAGATTTTTACTAGTTCTAGATTTTATCGTTCTATATTTTTTTTATAGATTTTGTCCTTTCTAGATTCTGTCACTCTGAATAAAGTAGTGATCCCGGTGAAGCACATGAACATTGTCAAATAGGTTTTGTAAGGTATTCGTCCTCGAATGCGATGTGAAACATAAAGTGGTCCACAGTAATCTAGTCCTGTTTTGCTAAAGGGACGAGAGGGTGTAACTCGTTTACATGAAAGGTTTCCTATTATTTGTGCGCTAGAACAGGCTTATTGCGAAAACAGATCAAGCAACGGTGAATTACACATCGCATTACTCCTTTGGCATTGATAATGCAGAATCGTTGTCTTACGATATTTTGCAATGTTTGTGCACTAGCATGATGGTTTTGGTAGTTATAATATCGAATAAGAATTTTGATGAAAGGGTGCGATTTAATAGCAAGATTGGATGTTTTA
Organism: Platycheirus albimanus; assembly: GCA_916050605.2. NCBI lineage: Eukaryota > Metazoa > Arthropoda > Insecta > Diptera > Syrphidae > Platycheirus > Platycheirus albimanus. The sequence goes on along the minus strand of OU696696.1, from coordinate 164,160,361 downwards.
CATCGTATGGCAATGGTGAGTTTGGAATTCGTCCTCCAACTCGGACAAGTCCATCTCTGATGAATGGTGAAAGTTGTTGTAGACTTGATTGAAGAGGCTTTCCCTTTTTGAGGTTGTTGATTTCTCCGGCGGAAGTGTTCTGTTGAACTGTGCAGAGCAGGTAAATAAGAGTGTCATCAAATTCTTGTGCTGTTATGGGTTCACTGATTTTAGGATTAGTTTTGAAGAGACTTTTATTTAAGTGTATGTGAATATAGCAGTATAATCAAATTAGTTTAGAAAAATTTAAAAAATATATGCATTCGAGAATAATGTCAAAAGTGTTATGTGCAAAAAGAACTATATTTTGTTTTCGCTGTTCAGGAATCTCTTCTTCCTTGGGTTTGTTGTGAAGTGTGGGCCAATCTAGTTCAGACTAGTTACAGACAGTTGGGACCCTGAAATCAAAATTTGTTACCAATGAGTTCGTGTGGAGACACTCCTCGAGAAACCAGATCCGCAGGATTGTCCAAACTTGGAATGTGGAAAGTTTTGGATTTTTGAGACTCGATTGCTCACGAAGGTGGCCAATCGACATTCAGTTCAGATGCTAGCCAAGCCAGGACGACGATCGTTGAATCCGTCCAGCAAAAGGTTTGTATTTTTTGTTGTCCTATTGCTTCTGACTTTCTCCAGAAGTTCCACCACAAGCAGCGCTGCACAAAGTTCAAGTCTGGGAATTGTTGTCTCTGCAATCGGTGCTACTCTTGATTTTGCACAAATCAAATTTGTTGAGACATCACCATCTTCGCATATTGTTCTGACCTACAAGCACAACCATGGATTTGTGTGTTAGTATTGCAAGTTAACACATACCGAGGGATTTTTATTTGTTTTATGTCATTAAGGTGGTTCCTGTATTCCAACCATTGATTATGAAGATCTTTTGGGAGACTCTCATGCTAATGGAGTTTGAGTCTTTCAAAGCGTCTGCATGCAGATCTTTGCTTTCACAATGAAGGGATTCCTAAGAGCAAGTTGATCATAGAATTGGGAAATTTGCGAGAAAATACTGCGTTTCTTTGATTTGCGACTTGGAGACTCCATCTCATTCCAAGAGCTTTGATGATTTCACTGTCTACTTGAATAATGAATAATTCGTTATCTTCTTCTGGAACAACTGCTATGATGGTGGGATCATTTGCTGCCCATTTGTAAAGGTGAAAGCCTGCACTTAGAAGCAAGTTAGTCGTTTCATCTTTAATATGCATTACCTCACTGCGATCAGTAGCACCTGACATCAAGTTATCCACGTAGAAGTCACGCAATGTAATAACAGAACCGAATGGAAACTGTTTTGAACCTTCTTCTGCCAGTAATCGAAGACATCTCACTGCCAGTAAGGGGCACATCGGATACCATAGGTGGGCTTTCGATTGCCTTCGCTTTTGAATTGCGCCACAAAATGCTGTGTGTTAGTATCCTTATGACTAACCAGAATTGGTCGATACATTTTTGTTATATCTGCCAATAACATGAAACGATGGGTGCGAAAACGAACGAGGATGGTGAGGATGTCATTTTGAAGAGAATCTTCAGAATGTCATTCAACGATTGGCCTGATGATGTTTAACACGATGCATCGAAGACGACGCGCAATTTGGTTGTTGAGCTATTAGGCTTCAGGGCACAATGATGTCGTGAATAGCCTTTTCTGCATCTAATTTACACATGTGATCTAATCGTGCGTACTCGTCAACGAAGTGGCTATAATCTTTCTGTAATGTTGGAGAACGATATATTTTGTGTTCAATTGATATTAACCGCTTCTTTGGTATTTCATATGAACTCCCTAAAGATGTGCAATCCGCACGAAATGGTAATTGGACGATGAACTAGTTGGTCAATGGGCAGTGTTGTTGTGGATTTAAAAAATGTATCACATTTCTCTTCTTCTATTGAGAGTTTCTTTGTCGATGTATAAATGGCTTCAATGGTCCAAGACTATGGATGGTGTAGTGATGATGGTGAAGCAGGTTAAGTTGACGCTAGGTAATTTTGAGCGATGTCTAATGAAGATGTGTGTTCTTGATCATTCTTTATTGTGCCACCCACAATTACTATGCGTGATATTTTTTGTTGGCTTGGTAGAATTACGCCTAGTTTTATCTGACCTACTTGTAAAAGATCAAAGTAAATCCCAGTACCGATAAGACAGTTAACAGTACCAGGTTAATTGCATCGAGGATCAGTGATGAAGTTCAGTTGGGAGCATGACTCAAGTAGTGTTCGACCATCTACTGATTTAAGTCCTTCATTGGAAAAGTTTACCAGTGCGATATAAATAACACGTACCCAGCATATCGCTGACGTTGTCAGTATGTAAAGGGTTGATGAAGGCAAAGGTGGTGAATTAGTTTGAGTTTGTGCAATTTAGTGGGTATCTGCAGCTGATGGTGCAGGATTCTGAGGAATTTTAGTTGCAATACGTCCTCGTAAGCAATTTAGGCACAATTTCAATTCCTTAGTGAGCTCGAAGCGATCCATGGGTGGCAAGTTCACAAACTTTTCACAGCTGAATACGTTGTGCGTTGGTTGGTCACAGAAAACAGAGGATGAGGTTGTGACGACTTGGTCGTAAGCAGAGATGAGTTCTTAAACAATGTTTTTTAATAATGTTTAAATAAAATTAAAAAACTAAAAAATAAATTTTATTTAATTTAATTTTATTTATTTGATGTTTGTTTTCTTTAATTTTCACAATATATTTTTTATTTATTTATTTTAATTAATGTTGACGCGACGCGTTTCGGACAATGTGTCCATCTTCGGGCGTAGAATATTATTGACTGCCAATGATGATGATCCAATAATCGTGTTGTTTCTTCTATTGTTTTTTGTAATTGTTGTTGTAATTTAATAATTAGTTTATTGTTATGTGTTTGTCTCTTTTTAATTATTGTTTTTGTTTTGGTAGTTTATTGCAGTGTCGTAGATTATGTTTCCTTTTATTGTTAATTTGTCGTTTAAAATGTTGTCTCGTTCTGTTTTGCTGGCTTTATAAATCTCAAATTCTTCTAGTGCGTCCAGATTTCTCCCTTTCTTGCAAAAATGTAATGGTGTAAGGTTTGATTCAAAGTTAGTGTATGTGTGGTTATTGTCCATTAGATGGATAGCAAAATTTGATTTTGTGTTATGTTTGGGTAAATGTTCAGAAAATCTATCTTTGAAGGTTCTGCCTGTTTGTCCGATATAAAATTTATCACAATCGTCACATCTGATTTTATATACACCGGAACAGTTTTTTGTGTCTTTTGTTGTTTTTTGTTTTAGTATTTTGGCTAAGTTATTATTTGTTTTGTACGATACTTGTATGTTAAGTTTATTTAGTTCGTTATGGATTATATGTGGGAGTATATTGGTGTAATTGATTGATATGTATTTTTTATCTGGGCTATTGTTATTTTCTTTTGTGTTGTTTTTATTTCTCTCTCTCTTTTTGTGAATTAATTTGTCTATTATGTTTGGTGTGTACCCGTTTGACATTGCAGTTTGTTTAATTATTTTGATTTCGTTGTCATAATCTTGTCGGTCCATAGGTACATTGAAGAGGCGGTTGATTAGGGCGTTGAATGCTGATATTTTTTGGGAATAGGGGTGATGGGAATCTTTATGAATAGTGATATCGGTGGTTGTAGGTTTTCTATATATTTTGTATTTAAGTTTATTATTGTGTTTAGTGATGGTCAGATCTAAGAAGTTTATTGCGTTATTGTTTTCTATTTCTGTTGTGAATTTTATTTTATTGTTTATTTATAAACAATGTTTCTTGAGTTCTTGATTTGGCGAGGTAATGCGACTGCGACTGTTGTGATCGTTGATCGATTGCAATATGTTAGCTGATGTAGAACTGTGTTGTGATTTAGTGTCGATGATGTTAAGAATCTTACAACACCTCTCCATGAATGTGCAGAGATTATTCCAGGTTGGGAGTTCAAAGACGTCCCTGTTGGTCAGGGTTGAGAAATCCAAGTTTTGGGTTAGTTTGCTAAGCGTCTTCAGGTCTTGTCTGGCCGATATTTCGTCTTCCCATTTTGCTTGGGACTTATTGTCAAACTTCGACAGGATCAAATGAAGCAAGAATCCATCGGAAATTTGTTTCTGTACCTATTTCGTGATTGACAATGATGGTGTCAATCATACCAGGAATAGTTTCCACAGTTGGTTTAACTATGGAGTGCAGCTGGAAAATTTCTTCGAAGTGTGTATCTGGACTTAAGGAGTTCAATGGCAGTTTTGTAATTTTGGCTGGTGCTTCTCTGGCCGTATTATAGCAAAAAGATTTAACCGAATATTAAAGCAAAATGAGCCAAACTTATAAAAAATTAGAAAGCGACAAAAAAGTTCAATTTTAATTCAATATAATTATTTATTCTAAACTTTAAATGAGAGCTGGTAATGTGTGCCGATGATGAATCGTCATGAACTTTGTCCTATGCCCACACAGTATAGGCTTTCAGAGATGGCTTCTGCTATGGGTATGTATATGCATAGCATTTGTTGTTTCTATTAGTTCAGATACCTTAACCTCAAATTGTTGTTGTTGTTCCAAAATCAATAGAAATCTAAAGCGGCATATACACAGGTCAAAATTTCATCAAGCATGTGAGTGTGTGCAATACGTAAACGTTGAATGCTTGAAGAAAAATCAAAAAAATTAGATTTTTCATCAATCACGGTGCACACACTCTCACATGCTTGATGAGATTTTGACCCGTGTATATGACGCTTAAGTGATCGTTGTCGGTCGCAACAACCGCTATTTGGGAGCGAGATCGATGATATGGGTCAAGGGCAATGTAACTGATGTTGGTGATGCTGATGTGCTATGCTTTGTGCTATGATGTTGACTTTTTTATTTTTCGGTCGTAACCACCGCTATTCTGGAACGGCTGATTATGGTGGTGATGATAATGTGCAACAGTGTATTTGTTGGCCTTGGTCTTTATTTGTTGTTGACATTGATTATTGTGGTGCAAAGTTAACGAATTGCGAGCAGCAACACAGTGCAATTCCAGGAGATGGTTAACATTTATTTTCCGGAATATGGATAAGAATGCCCTGAATTAAATTGGCAAACAAGATAACGATGCAATTCATGTAGCCAGATCAACTTTTTTTTGCCAATTGGCCGGCTAGATCAGCGGATGTGAATATGATTTAAAACTCTGGTCGATTTTAACCCAAGAAGTCTACAAGGAAGGTCTTAAATACAACAACAAAGAAGAACTGAAAGAAGCCATAATAGAGGCGTGGAAAGCATACACCAATTGATAATCAGATCACTTTATGTCAGTCTCCCACGGCGAATCATCGCATAACATGATGCCAGAGGCAAATGGACAACATATTGAACATAATCTTCCAGAAAATGTGACTAAAACCAGTAAGTGGTTCTAACCTTATTTCGCACTTGTCAGAGTTCAAAAATGCAAAAACTAAAAATTCAAAACGATTTTGCAAAAAAGATTCCTCAAATGAAATGTTAATACGCCGCCGTTAGGGGCCAGTTATAGCGATACGGAAAACCAAACCGAAAAACATTTCAAATTGAAAATTTAGTATATTATGGTTCGATTTAAGACACAAATACTACACTGGTCGATGGCAACCAACTCAGAAAATTTATTTTGCAAATCAAAATTTGAGTTGAACTCAAACTTTTTGTAAAAAATGTATTTATTTATTTTTCTGTTATACGTATAAAAGCAGAATACAAAATTAAATTTTTAACAAAAAGTATTACTTCAATTAAAAATTTTATAAGCAAACAAAATTCTGTGAGTTAAATGCCATCGATCAGTGTAGCTTTTGTGTTCTAAATCGAACCATAGCATACTAAATTTTCCATTTAAAAATGTTGTCGGTTAAGTTTTCCGTATCGCTATAACTGGCCTTAATAAAATTTGAAAAGGAACACACGTACATTTTTGATTTATTTCATTTACGATAATTTTTTATAATGTTATTCTAACTTTTTTCGTGCACTGTACACTCGTATGTAGTACATATACATAATATGTTTAGAAAATATTAATAAATTACTTTTGTGAGCCTTTGCTTAGCTGCCATGCATCTTATGTGGTCATCAAACAAAAACTTGGCTGATAAAAGTGGCGTGCGATTGTTTGAGGCACCACCCCTGTGCACCGATATGTGTAAGCAACGTGAATCATCCTTGTCACCGACAACTTCAACGTTTTGAAGGAAACCTACGAATTTTGCAACACCCCAACCCAATAACTTAGCATCTGGCTCAACTAAAATCAATTGCAAATTGTCAATAACAAGAAATCTCTTTTGCTTGGCACTGTCTTTTGAAATTACGGTACAGGCAATCAGGTCACTGTTATCTAGAAGATTGAAAAATTAATATATTGCTCGTAATCATATATATGTAGTTATTTTTGAATCTTACTCAAATCCAAAACGTTATCCACCTGAATACAATTTATCGAATTTGCTAAAGGAAGAATTGTTTCAATTTCATTTAAAACTATCTGACAAGTTCGACGTAGAAGAAAGAATCCCCGGATAGCACGACGAGCTTTTTCTACTTCTCCACACGGCAGCCGACGTGTGAAACCTATTCCAGTGAGTGGAGTCCCAGTCGGAGGTAACAGAATATTTGAGTCCATGCACAAATATTCAACATTGAGGGTTTCGTTTTTCATTTCGTTATACTCATTCTCAAAGAGATCAAGAAACATGTCTTCTGATTTGTAAAAATGTCTTAATAGATTAATAGCTTGACACTTGGCCAGAAAAAGCTTGTTTTTTTGGAATTCAGTTATGCAGCATTCCTTAGTGTTGGGTTTTGTGATAGAAACTAAGAGATCCAGTGTTATTTCTAATGTTATTAGACGAATGTGACAACCTAGAAAACAACAAAAAAAAATTTAGATTCGACTAAATTTCCAAGAATTCGATAACTCTTACAAGGCTTATTTGATGCACTTATAATGTTGAGAAGGCACTCCAATAACTGTGTTTTGGAACTATAAGAAGAGTTTCCAGTTTGATCCAGCCAGTCCTTACTCACTCCTGAAATTTGGATTAACTGTTATCAGGCACAAGTTGAAATTAAAAGTGACACGAGTAAGTTTTAAGATTCTTTCATACAAATACATACTGAAAGCTTTGAAATGAAAAACATTAAATTCGTTAGGTTAAAAATTTTCTTTTCCAAATCTAAGATTTACGAAATCCTGCTCACAACGAATGAAGGTTGGAAATCGTTTGGGGTGTTCTGTCATATTGACACAAGGCCCAAATTAATGCGCCATAGCGCCGAAATTAGTGCAACACGGCTCTCAAAAATGTGATGTAAAGCCTAAATAATTTTTTGTTTAAATTCGTACAAAATGACTCAAAGCCCAAATTTTAATGTCTGAATTTTATAACAGTTTAGTATTACGGTATTGGGGCAAGGAGTTTGCACAAACCTTAAATATTTCGGCCATAATAAGCATGCAGAGCAAAAATTAATATTTGATGAATTCAAGGCAAATTGATTGCTCAAAGAGACGCGTTCAAGTTCGTCTGTGCTTATAATTTACACAAGTGCAACAAGTGGCGTTAAAACAATATTAAAAGACGTGTCTAAATGATATTTTAAAAATGCTTTTAAGAAGAACTCCAAGTACACAAACAAAAAAAAATTTTCAAACCATCAAAATCGGTTATAACGACATCGCTTATAACGAAATATCGATTATTTCAAAATGATTTCTAAGTCCCGGTGGATTTTTCATACAAATTGTTTTAGATTAAACATGTTAAGCAATAAAAAATAACTTGAACTCAATTTTTTTCTTAAACGTTATAATTTGACTGCTGCGAACTTCAAATTTTTAATAAAAAACAAAGCAAAGAAAATTGGTTCGAATTCCAAAATAAGAGCTGTTACTCGCGTGGTGATTTCTATCGAAACATTACCTTTGATAAATGAGCAAGTTCAAATCCAAATTGGACAACGGGAAATTACCACTGCTGCCAAACACGCAAGATGTCATGCAATGGGAATAGCCAACACCGAAGAGTGTGTTCCTTTGTATGCTATCCATTGCATTTAGCCTTGAATGTGAGAGCAAAATTAAGAAACACAAAATATATCCTTTCCATTATGTAGGTCTATAATACGTTCGAAAGCTTACTGAGAAGGGGTAATTTAGCCCACCAAAGTTTGGACTTTGGGGTGGTATGATCTCCCACTATATAGTTTCAGCTGCCAAAGCTGAATACACCAACTCGTTATGCTGCGAAGACTGGATCAGGTTGTATACTTCTGATGGCTCCCGAGCAGCCCCTTGGAAGTTTGTACCATTGTCAGATTGGATGGCGCTATATTTTCCTCTTGGGGCAATGAATCTGCGGAGAGCCGTGGAAAGGTTGTTGGATGCACTTTACCGCGAATTATTATTATTATTTTATTTACAATGCTACAAATAAAATAAACTAAAAATACCAAACAAATAGCAAAAAAGGTAAATTAATCAAATAAACAAGCACCGAAGGTTATCGGTAATGAGATCGAATCGTCAAAAAAATCAATGCAGAAAATGGGAGCGAATGAAATGGTAAAGTGCAACCATAATAAGCGTAGTATTTTTATACTGCCACCTTTCGACTGCTCAGTGGGTCCTGGAGTGGGTCCCTACCACAAATTTCTTTCACTTTCTTTTTAAAACATTTCTTTTTCACCTTTTCTTAAAATCTGCTCTGTCAGCTGGGCTGGTCAAACGAAAACATAGCTTGATTATTTTTCCAGTCCGAGCTTCCAACCACACATTCATACATTTTCCGGGGTACTTAGTAACATGGAAGGCTTCCATGAAACTCCGTTGTCGAATACTTACGGAACTCTTCATAACACACATATTGTCAGATTTCCTCAAGTTGTTGGTGCCATTCCAAAACTTGACGAATCTTGCAATACTCTCTATCACAATCACAGAATTCCCCAAATCATTGATGTGATCCCAAAATCTGACGAATCCTTAAGGTAGGATTCGGACTAGACGTACAAAAATGTTCGAGGAAAGTAAACATCTTCAGAAAAGAAAAATGCTGAAACCAGTCATGCTGGGAATCCTCCCAGTAACTCTAAAAATGTTAGTGGAAATTAATCGTAGAATAAACATACTTTTCTATAAACATTTTAATTAAACACTTTACGAGGATCAACGGGGAGAGGAAAAATATATATCAAACTAATTTTGCGCAACCTAATTTTCGTTGAACCTTTGTACAGATTTTGAGGAATTGGGGTAAGCGTTTATCGTCCTATTGTTTTTAAGGTCTTCAGATTGAAATAAACAAGATAACGTTTCCTTAAAAAATTATGTTAATGTTAGGATGGGTTCACTGCTAAGTAAAAGAGGAATGGGTTCGATGGAGTGGAGAACAAATATTGACCAAAACGCACAATTCGACAAGGTTTTGAGAACACAAAAGGATGATCTTTGTTGCGGCAAAATTGAATATAGCAAAGTCACTAAGGACTTCCAAATGCAGCTTTTTTGAAGCCATACATACGAATAGAGCGAGATATTATTTAGTTAATTTTGCCTTGCGAAGTTTCAATGTTTTTAGCGTAATTGTGCCAACGTAGTCGCATCCGCTTTGAACGAAGGCGAATGAGGGTGAAACACGTGACGGCAGCAAATTTTCGATGACTTGAACTGAGGTAGATTGGCGCAATCGAAAGCAGCTAAGACACTCGTGTACCACCTTCCGAATTATGTTTATGCTCCCAATTATCCAAAATTCTCGAAGGATCAGAGAAAATAGCTCTGAAACATCCGCATGAAGAAACCCTTTACACAAACAGCAGCTGGGAGTTCTTCAACTCAGGAACGTTTCCAACTTCATGGACGCCCAGGGCCGGCCATAGACTAGAATCCTCTGACATCCACATTGGACCCTTAAACCATATTTCCAAACTCAGGTACACTTTGGGTTCCACACTTGGACGAACTGTCGGCAAGTTCCATCTACTAGGGTGAGCAGAGAGCCATGAACAAATGATCGATGAGTCGGTAAAAGCGACAACTCTTCCAGTCGCTACCTCTAACGAAGAACAAATGAGCTTCATAATTCGACTCAAAAGAAGGGCTCCAAAAGGTTCTAATCTGGTAATCGAACTTTGTTTTAAAGGTGCGACACGAGTCTTGGCTGCTACTAAATGAATTTCAGTATTTCCATCGTCGCAAACACTATACGCGCATAGACAACCGCTGAATAAGTCTTTTCCGAAGCATCAGAAAATAATACCAAGTTGGAACACTGACCACTCTAAGTGCCCCAGCTATATACCAAGATCAACTTTAGGGTGACTTCAGGGCAGTGGCGGATCCAGGATTTTGATAAGGGGGGGGTCCAAAATTTTTTTAAGGGGGGGGGGTAGACATTTTTTCCTTGAGATATATGCATAATTACCACGTATATACAGGTCACCATAACGGCTGGACTACCGTGTTATAGAAAAGCCATTGGTGCTGTCCAGTCGTTATGGCAGTGAATATAGTTTGTTCGCAAATTCAAACTGCGCGCCAACCTAGTCGCGATGACAGCGCCGTGCGATTTTTCTTTAAGTATTTCTGTTGATATTTGCGCTGTCTATGAGCGTGTTTGAGCGTATTTTAATTATTTCTTTGTTTCTTTCAACACGCATTGTGTAAACATGCCGAAGTTGACAAGTGGTTAGTATAATTTCAAGTGAGAAAAATCTCTTTTTAAGTCAGAGACAAAAGGAGATCGGAAACTGACTTACGTTTCACTCCCTAGATCCCGCAATTTTCATTTTCTTTCATTTTATTTTCTTCCTTGTACATGAAAAATACAAAAACAAAGAGATGAGGTGGGATTTTTATATTTTTACAGTTCTCTTTTGTTTGTTTTCGCAATTTCAAATTTAGCGTAGATTGCTAGATTGAATTTTCAAATTGGCAAACTCGTTTTTCTTAAACTCACCACGAAAATACTAGAAAACTTTGACCGCAGCTTGTAGACATTGTCAGTTAGACAGCTCGGTTTCCCATCTCCCTTTTAAACTAATCTGTGTTTCAAGTTCTCTTACTGAGAAAACACGCCTCACAATATGAAGAGGACATTGTTTTCCTATTTCACCCGCCTTGATTCAGAATCAGAACCAGAAACAAAGAAAAAGGAAAAACAGGTAAGAAAAATTGCAATAAAAAAATGATAAGTATATCGGAAAAGCTACTATTTTTGCACAATGTATTCATATAATTTATAATTTCAAAAAAAGTGAAGATTCTCATTAGTTTTTAGCTAACCATATTTTTTTGACACAGACTAAAAATGCAGAGAAGCTTAACCTCGGAGAAAATCCACCGGAGACTGGAAGACAATCGACTTCCGAAGATACGTCAGTTCAAAACAAACAAGAATTGCTTCCATTCAAAAACGACATCGCTCTAGCCACGTCTAATGCTTCAAATACAAGAAACGCGAGTGAAATCCTGAACATTATCGACGACTCGTGGGTGCCACCAGCTAATTTTTCGTTCCCGACATCAACTGCCAAAAATTTATCTTTTCAAAGAAAATGGCTTGAGGAATTTCACTGGTTGGCATATTCTGCGAAAGAAAATGGCGCATATTGTAAGTGCTGCATAGCTTTTGGCGTGAAAACCGGTGAAATATGCGACGTACGTCTGGGGAAACTCATCAACAAGCCGTTCAACACTTGGAAGCACGCGAAAGAAACTTTTCGGAACCACGAAAAACTTGATTACCATAAAAAATCCATCGTTGCTTTTGAACATTTACGCGATATTCAGCTTGGCAAAACTAAATCTATTGATGAACAACTCGACAAGCAGAAAGAAAAAACTAAAGAAGAAAATTACGAACGACTGAAACCCATAGTTAGTGCAATAGTTTTGTGTGGACGTCAAGGAATTGCACTTCGTGGCCATAGAGACGATGGATGTTTGTATAATGAAGAGGAACCTGACGCGGATTATAAAACTGATGGAAAATATTCGAACGAAGGAAACTTTCGTGTAATTTTACGGTATCGAGCTGAAGGTGACGAAACACTCAAGAAAAACCTTTTGTCTGCTCCGAAAAATTCAACATATTTGAGCAAAACCATTCAGAATGAAATTATCGCAACTTGTCATGAATTGATCAGAAAAAAAATCGTTGATCGAATAAATTAATCGGAAGGATTCTCAGTTTTAGCTGACGAATCGACTGACATTTCAAGCATAGAGCAATTTTCCATTTGTACACGATACTTGGATTCACAAACAAATATTTGTGAGGATTTCCTCGGATTCGTTCCCGTCACTGACGTTTCTGGACAAGCTCTGGCAAATTCCATCAGGAATTATCTGACCGATATCGGCGTGGATTGCTCATTCATGTACGGCCAAGGATACGACGGAGCTCCGGCAATGAGTGGCGAATTTTATGGAGCACAGGCTTATTTGAGGTCTCATTTTCCTCTCGCAATTTATGTGCATTGCGCCGCACACAGCTTCAGTTTGACCATCAATGCAGCTTGCGAAGTATCTGGTATCAAAAACGCGTTGGGAACTATCGGAGCAATTCAAGCATTTTTTCACTGGCCCAAGAGACAAAGCATCTTGAAGAACGAAATTTCAAAAATGACAGAGAAAAGTGAGCGAAGAAAAGAAAAATTGAAGTCCATTTGTCCTACAAGATGGGCTCAGTCTCATGAAGCTGTATCAAGATACGTCGAACTTCAACCGGCTGTTATTGAAGCGTTGGAAGAAATAAAAACGTGGAAGGATCGAGAAACTTCACGGGCAGCATCTCAACTTTTGACAGCGATTTTCACAATCGAGTTCCAAATTTCCTGTCATATTATGGAATCAATTAATTCCATCGTTTTGCCATTGAGTCGAGAATTGCAATTGAAAAATCAAGATCTGGGAGAGGCCACGAAATTGGCTGATGATGCTTTGAACGACTTCAAGGAAAAGCGTGAAAACGTGGATTCATGCTTCCACATTGTTTATCAAAAAGTTTCTGAAATTTGTTCGGAGTACGAGATTGAAATGAAAATGCCTCGTCGATGCAGTCGACAAAAAAATCGTTGCAACGTTGAAGCGAAAACAGTTGAAGAGTATTACAAAATCGCATTTTACATCCCATTTCTCGACACCTAACATTTCTCATCTTCAGAGTCGGTTCGAAAAACACAAAACAGTTTTTCAAAGTTTTGGACAGCTATTCCTCAAACAAGAATTCGACGAGAAGAAATGTGCAAGCCCCTACCAATTTTACGAAGAAATACTGGATTGTTCCGAGAGTAATTTTATTTCAGAAGTCAAAATGTGGAGACAACGGATCTGCAATCAAAACATCGAAAATGCACTTGATGCATTAGCAGTGAGTATCTCCCAAATTCAGATCATTTTTGGCTAAAAAATAATGCCAGGTTTCTCATATATTGTACCAAAAAATCTGATTGATTATAATACTAATAGATTATCATTTATTTTCTATTTAATTTCAAAACAAACTTTTTCAATTTAAAAGAATCAGAGAAAAATCACTAATAGACGCCTTATTGACAATTAATTGAGTAAGAAATTTTTTTGGTGCAATTTGGAACAAAGTAAAATAAATAATATCCATTGAAAATCTAAATAGAAGGAATTTTTGCAGATCATAAATGACAGAACTTTCAAAAACGTCAACAAAATCCTACGAGTTTTGGCGGTGATACCCGTGACCACAGCAACTCCAGAACGATCATTTTCGACTTTGAGGAGAATGAAAGATTATCTGAGAAACACAATGGGTCAAGAGCGTCTCAATGGTCTTGCATCTTTGAACATTCATCATCGCATAACTTTGACTGAAGACGAAATTCTCAGAAAGTTTTTTGAAAAGCCTCGAAAATTGAAGAGTGACTAGAACCGTTTGTGGATCATATATTTTTTCTTGATCGGTCATATTGACTATCTTCGTAATTATCTTCTTCGTAATTATCTTCTATTGCATTTATTATTCGAAAATAAATTAAAATTTGTGTAAAACATTCAATAAATTACGAATTTTTATTAATAACTTTGTGTTTCAACTTCACCAACATGCCCAATAAAAGCATAAAATTTGAAAGTATATGATCCCATGGGGGGGGTCCGGACCCGAAAACCCCCCCCGTGGATCCGCCACTGCTTCAGGGCGACTGCGACCCCAGGTTTCAAGATATTTCAAAAAACAAGTTGTAGCGACCCCAGGGTGAATTCAGGTCTCAACAAACAAAGCTTATGTTTGATTTCATTTTGCAGTAGTTTTGCGATGACAGATAATTTGAAATAAAACAAGCTTAGACCACGTAAGTACAAATCATGAAGATGCACGGTAAATCACATAATAAATTATATGATTCAGCTAAATCAAGTGATTGAAATGAATTGCCACAAAGGGCGTACTTACGTACAGTAAGAAAAAGGGCGCTAGCAATTTTTTTTAATAGTAAGGAGAAAAATATTGAAATAAAAGATTAGGTTTAAAATCCCGCAAGAGGGTTTAAAATTAATTTTATTGCCTGGGAAACTCTAAAAACGGAGGGTTAAGACCCAAGATCTTTTCAAAAGAATCGAAGTATAATTATTGTAAGTATCAACAAAAAATGGAACATTATCCGAAAGACAAAGGACTATTACGAATAGAAGTAAAAAAAGGTCACGAGTTATGTGAATTTTACGGAACGAAAGCCAAATGATATCTTAGATATTAGTAATTTGCTTCTCTTCGACGAAAATTAACAAGAAAAGAAAACCGAAACACCGCACACTGGAAAAAATATATAAAATACTTAGCTTTTCTTTTATTTTTTGTTTTCTGCCAACTTATCCCTCTTGATTCTATTTCCCGCTTCTCGACACTATTTTTTCCACAATTTCACAAAATTTCTTTTCTTTTTCTTTTAAAATTTGTTAACATTTTTTAAAACCTAGAAATTTACTCTCAAATCAAACAAAACTCCTGAATTTTCTTTACTTTCCAGATTAAAATTTTTGGGCAACCCCCTCTCACCTACAGTGGCAAACGTCATTTAAGTTAAACTTCTGGCTGAAACTATAGAACAACTTGGTTTGATAGGTATACACAAAAAATTTGTTACTAAATATGCAGACGATATCTTCGCTTTCATAAAAGAAAAAATGCCACCATAATTAATAAACAGAATTTATAAAATTAATAATAAAAATTCAGCTTACAATAGAAAATTAACATAATAATAGTCTCCCAGACCTGGATTTCAAATAACACAGAGTAAACAACAAATTAGTATATAATTGGTATCCCAAACTAACTTCATAGGGACGCATGATCAATTTTCATTCAACCCAACCTATTAAACAAAAAGTAAAAACTGCATTATATTTCATAAACAAGGTGTGAGACCTCAGTGACAAAATCTATGAAACGAAAAATATAAGAAAAATAAAAACAATATTAAAAACGAACAACTAACCACATTGCATTATAAACAACTTACTAAGAAAAAGAACAGAAAATTTAAAAGCTAACATAGGTTAAAACAACAACAAAGATTTAATATCCACAAACACAAATAACTACAAAAAAAAAGTTCGTGTCTGTTCCAAAGCTTACGGACAACAGAAATGTACATTAAATAATAAATACAGATAATATATCATCAAATGAGGAGAAGGCGAAAACTGTGATCTGGTATACAGTTGACAGACGAAGAGAAACTTCGAAACTAGATTAGCCGAACATGAAGCCGACATACGAAAAAAAGAGACAACAGGGTTATCACAACACACATCACAAACTGGACACTGCGTGAAAGTCGAATGGGTAAAAATATTAAACAGAGAAAGGAAACCTAATACAAGACTTATCTTAAAAAGTTTACGAATACAACACAAAATTAAAAGAACAATGAACACGAAGGAAGACACCGATAACATCAAACAAAGCTATGCTGTAGCAATATACTCGTAATACTAACACCAGTACCTGACAAGCTATGATAACATATGTACACGTTCACTGTCTGTTTAATTTGAAGTTTTTCTCTGTCTTGTTGTTTTTAATTTAACACCTGAATTCCTTTCTTGTTTCCAGGGGGCGAATTACGGCATCAGTGAGCAAGTAAGTAACATCATAGACTAACTAATAATAAAGACAGGCCGTTTCATAGAAGAAAAATGGAACCGATTTTAGATTGCCTCCACCTTTTTCCACCCTTCCTTTTCCCTTTTTTCTTCTATGAAGTGGCCTGTCTTGCAATCTCAAATCGGTTCCTTTTTTTCTATGAAGCGGCCTGTCTTTATTATTAGTTAGTCTATGGTAACATCCATACGTTACTGATTGACGTAATCAACACATCGGGATGATGGCATACGAAGTATCACGTGTCGGGCACACTCTTAATTGTACTAGGATGAATCTATTACGTTTCATTAAAAACTTCTTTTAGACATCTGTCATTTACCTATTTGTCACAGCTGTTATTTTTATTATAATAACTAGCAAAAATATTTAGCACATTCACATTAAAAGCTGCTCATTGTTTTAAAATCTTTCAACTGAAGCTTCTTTATTAGCAATTCGATTGCATTTAACTGAAGAAAAACATCGTACTTATTCCGTTAAATTTCCAAGTCTTTCTTGAATTTTAAGTTTTCTTTCTTCAAGCTCAATGTGTTTCTCTAAGGCATTTGTCACTCTTGTCTGGAACACATTTTCGGAAAGTATATTCTCCTTAAGCAGACCGAGTTTAGTTTCGTCCCTTTTTTGGTCGTATACCTATACAGCCTAACACTTATTGTCTCCCTTGAGCAGAATCCGGGAAAATATTTCTTTCCAAATCCGGATGCTCTACCATAAAATCAGCATGTATATTTTGTTCAAATTCATCCTAAAACATTTCACTTTTGATATTATGTATTAAAAATAAAATAACTAACGTTTTATCAGCCATAATATTTTATTGTTCCTATCCGTGACTGGTGACTCGTTTAAGATTGCCTCGCACCAATCGAGTATAAAAACACACGTTCACTGACAAGGGAATTCCAATAATTCAGTGACGTATATCTCAACTACGGATGCGGTAATTCGGCCCCAGATCAAAACTTTTCTTTTCTTCAATTCAAAACTCGCTTTCTTTTCGATCGCCAAACTACAAGTGGCCTTCCAGCATTTTCGTGGTCCTGGATGGTCTCATTTCGCTTACAATTCTTTTCCAATCAGAGACCGCGGACTCGGATCCCGTTATTCTTCAGCTATACTACATAGGCAGTAAGTGAACAGAGATGGAATTCGACGGTCTCGCTTACTCACCCTTCGTCATCAATTGTGCGTCGTCATCATCGAATTCGCCAGCTTCTGGTATTATTCCTAGTGGGTGGGAGTTCGATGGACTATCTTTACTTTATTTTATCAGGCATTACCGAAACGTCTAAAAACTGAAAAGAAGAATCCCAATTTGAAAAAAAAAACAAACAATTTATTTTCCAAAATTAAATTTAAATAATTTATTAGGGAATCCTTTAATTATATGTATATATTGGTGCCGTGACTTAAGGGCAAGTGACATAAGGCCAAATTTGCTTGTTTGGCCTTATGTCACTTTATGAAAGCGACATAAGGCCAACTTTTAAGAGTTGGCCTTATGTCACTTTGCAAAGCGACATAAGGACAAATTTTTTTTAGACATAAGGGCAAATGTAATATTTTATTTTTTTGTCACTTTGAAATGTTTTCTCCTTACCTAATTATCTTTTGGACGGCACTTTCAGCATTGTGCCATCATGTGGTTAGAAACAACTGCTTATTGTACATTTCTCACACGACAGTCATGTAAGTTTATTTTTCTAAATACATAACATATATTTTTTGACTGCATTTTAACTCATTTTATTTCCAACTTTCTACAGGTGGTGCTAGTAAATGTTGTTTTATCAAAGAATAAAAGAAATATAAAATAATTAAAAGTTCGAATGGGTGCAGAGTATTTTTTTTAATAATATTTATATTTAGATATATATGCTATAAAACCTTCATTTAATTCCTTCTCTCTTATAAAAAAGAAGAGAAACAATTTAACAAAATGAAATAAGCAATAGCTGTTTATTTTTATTTAAACTCAGCTTGATATACTTTGACTTCATTCAATCTTAAAGATTTTTTAATTAAAAAGAAATAATAGCAAAAATTCGCGCGAATTTTTGCTATTATTTCTTTTTAATTAAAAAATCTTTAAGATTGAATGAAGTCAAAGTATATCAAGCTGAGTTTAAATAAAAATAAACAGCTATTGCTTATTTCATTTTGTTAAATTGTTTCTCTTCTTTTTTATAAGAGAGAAGGAATTAAATGAAGGTACTATAGCATATATATCTAAATATAAATATTATTAAAAAAAATACTCTGCACCCATTCGAACTTTTAATTATTTTATATTTCTTTTATTCTTTGATAAAACAACATTTACTAGCACCACCTGTAGAAAGTTGGAAATAAAATGAGTTAAAATGACTTACATGACTTTCGTGTGAGAAATGTACAATAAGCAGTTGTTTCTGTGCCTTCCAAAAGATAACTAGGTAAGGAGAAAACATTTCAAAGTGACATAACACCAAATTGGCCTTACGGCGCTTTGCAAAGTGACATAAGGCCAACTCTTAAAAGTTGGCCTTATGTCGCTTTCATAAAGCGACATAAGGCCAAACAAGCAAATTTGGCCTTAAGTCACTTGCCCTTAAGTCACGGCACCGTATATATTATATTTTTTCGTAAACAAAAATTTACAAAAGTTGGTTTGGGAGAGATGGCGGAAGGCCCAATCGAAAGATAAAATATATAAAAAGAAGTGAACAAAATTGGTATAAATTAAAATTTTTTAAAAGTCATAAGAGACACAAAAAAGAGAAAAATGACGGGGTCGATTTATTTGCAATTAGCAAATTCCTGCCACTTGTAGCGAAAACTTTATTTGCAACAGGTGCCATCTATCGGAGAAACCAGACGGTAACTCACGCGGTGCTGAACGCACCCAACATGGCCCTCCATTTTAAAAAGCCCACGTCTAGAATCCACCCCGACGAACAAATTCCACTTCCAGGACGGAGTCCACTTGATTTCAATTTTTAAATGGAAAATTTCCAAGTCATGCGCATTCCACTATTTCAAGGGAAGCACTCTCAGCGACAGGCCACAAGAGTATGCTACGGTGGATATTCTACCCGGTTCACACACAAAACTGCAGAATTTGTAGTTCCCCCTGGTAATCGCAGAATGGTGTGATCACACCAGCGAAATAGCGCGGGTTGATTTGTTTGAGATCTGACAGATGACTGTCAATTACCCGAATCTGCCATATGCAGAAATGTGAGAACTATCTCAGGCCAGCTGACTGATGAGACAATTCGTCTTCCATGATCGAGATGAGCCAACTGACAGATACTCTGGTAGTATTATTGTGCTGTCAGTAATATACAGGGATCAAAATAAACTCATAGGATAATAGTGTCACCCCTGACGTCATCGGTGACTTGAATTTCTTTCATGATTTCTACCGCCTAACGAAAGTCATGATTTCTGAATTATCACTCGTGAAACATTCGCCTTAGCAGGTATTTATAAAATAAAACTAATCGAGAAATTGTTAGGCGTAGTCAAGTCTAAAATGACAATGATGCTTATGTCGCCGTTGTAAGATATTGCAGCAATCTGACATCCGTCACAACGTATCAGAATGACCAAACCAACGCGTACCGAACAACTCTCGTAAAAACTGATTTGAAACCCAAGCTGATGACGTTTTCACTACCATACCTGACATATCTGGTATCACCAGCCAATAGTAGGCACAATTGTCCGTGCTCAGTCGCAACAGTTAGAAGTGCGGAAATTCTAAGATGACAATACTTGCCACTCCAGTTTCAAATGTATCCGTAACCTAAATTCAGAGTATCTTCCTCATTTACTCATTCTGTCATACCTACCGTACAAGAAAAATCCAGAACAACCAAAGTGGTACAGTGAACACTGACCATTAAAACCTACAACTACATTTCTTCGCTGAAACCACAAACAAACAGAACTATGATTGGAACGCAGGAAGTAATATTGGAAATCAGGGCATTGGCTACCTGGAAAATGGAAACACTATCCAGGAAGCCGACAGTGGATTCCATTTAATTTCAACAAAGACACTGAACGAGGAAGTAACATATCAGCAGAACCGTGCGCAATAATTAAGTTTTTTTGCCGCGGCCATTTTACTTCTCTGCAAGAAATAAATTTTCCTGATTGCATAGCAATCTAGGAAATCTTATTATAAAAGTGGATTCAACATTTTAACAAGGTAAGTGATATTGCTGGAACATATTTTTAAGCGAAAGAACATGGTTCTTTCTACCTAAAGGCGTGATTAGCAGCAGAGTCACATGGTCGTCGTAGAAACTCATGTTCGCCTCGGTTTATTTTATTTAGGATTATCGGATCCCTGAAGTGAGCAGCCTACTATAACCCCACGCAGTGGAAGGGGCCAGCGAGGCGACACAAGGATTTGTCTGTGGAAGAATCACCACACGCCCTGAACACCGGAGGTTACATATATTTTCATGTATTCATATGTACCTCCTCTCTCACAAATATATATATTTGCACACGTTTTGGTGCTAAAGTGACACGTAGCCTACACTATTCCTACCAGTGCCACGTCCTCATTTCGTTTTGGGACAGGCACACCTTACGCCAAAAGCCATTTCCATTGGCCAAGCACATTTTTGCTTCCTATACCGGCGCGTCGCTCGCCGGCCCGACTACATTAAATTATTTTTGTCTCGCTTGACAAACATTTTGTACTCATTCTTGGAAATAACTCATTCCGGATCTAAATACTTTGAGTGGGAAACAATAAAATTCACTTGGTGATTTACACCCAAGACTCCACTTGGATCACACCTATCTGTATGATTTACTCCCGAACCGGAGCTGATAACGCCTCATTGACAGGAGTGGACATTGAAGCCATCATTTTACTCAGCCACGAGGCTATATCCAAAAATTCGTAAATGGTACCCAGTCACGACAGGCTGAAGGCCACAGCTCAGGAAGGATTTAACAACACGAACACCAGGGTTCGGGTTGTTATATAGCCGATGCCGGTCCACATAACTCAACAACTCCGCATCACCAGCTACGGAGCACCGCGGGATGTTCCAGCAATGAAATCCTCAACTGTAGTCGCATCATTCAGCAGCAGCAGCATCTGTAAAGCTTCTCGCAGCAGCATCTGTAAATTATAAATATATATAAAAAGAGTCTATATGGGTATTACTGAACCCACTATCCAGGTAAAGAAACTTTTGTAATTTATTTTATTTGTGAATTCCTGTGGCATATTGGCGAACACATTACTGCCAAGTACCCTAGTGTACGATTCCACTCACCACGGACGGTGGTTCATCAGAGTTCGTTTTGGAATCGATTTCTTGGTGGCCAAATGCCACACCCACTTTTAACATCCAATGATATATGTGTTTTATTATAAGTGTGTGTATGTTATTGTATTTAGTGCATTCTGAGAACAGCATATCATCTATGAAACAAAGTGTTTAAGATTTCAAACAACATACCGACTAAAAGTTTTTTTTCTTTGGTAGAATCATAGTATCGCGAAATCTAATCGTGTGTATTCTTATTGCAATCGATATTCTTTTCTCGCTGTAATTTGATAAGTACTTTTGGATTACTAGTAGAGTTTCTTTTATTATCACTACTTTTGATTTCTTTTATTTTGATTATCACTGGTCGTAAAGACAAATTCACGTTCCGCGTCGGTAGCGACCGCCTTCATTCGCGTATTATAACGCCGCGTTCGCGCTTAAAGCTTTCTTAGCATTCTTATCCTCACTTGCAACTTAATTAAACTTTAGTAAACTTGCATTGTTCTCGTTTTGTTTGTTCGTTTACCTTGTGACACATACTTTACTACGTGTCTAATCCTCCTGCGTACTTTTTACATCGCAAATAATTGTGACTGTCGTATCTGCGACATAATTAACAGACACCCAAAGATGATTATCGCGCTAGATTGAAAATCATTAACTATTTTGGAAACATAACTTCAGCAATAGGTGTCTATTCAATTATAAAGTTGAAACTTAGATAGTTTATTATTGATAACGTCCCTCATAATAAATAAACTTTAACTAACCCTTTCAGCTGTTACAGAAGTGCACTTCCGGAACATCTAAAGTGGACAACGAAACCTTTGCTACCCTATTGGTAGTAAAGCATTTATTTATTATAACAATTATATTGAATTTACCTTGATTATATGGCTTTAACTGAATTTACACTCGATCATACGTATGGGATGCGAATTTTATCCTGTGGATATGTGGTATATATATATATATATATAAAATCTTTTTTCTTGTTTCTTTTCGAATCGCGTATATATTGCATATATTCCGTCCGTCGCGCATTTACTCATTCGGTTATCAATTGTGTAGGCACAATCTTCTTATTAATTCATGGAGGTTAAATGTCCCTTGTTCGTGTTAACATTTTTTTTTTACTTTTTAAGATTCTTACGATTTTGTCGGTCATACTTTAAAAATAATATCGTAACTGCGATTCAGATAATAAAATTTATTTTTTTTGACAAGAAGATCCTGGTAGCATTTGAATTTCGTTCTCTTGAGATTGCTACTTTTCGTCGATTTCGATTGGTGTTTTGTTTCACGCCCATCAATTTCGATAACGCTTTGTTTTATAGAAGTTCACATATAGATCTACCATTGATCTGTTTCATAAAAGGTATTATTTAGATTATTTTAGGATAACACTCTTGCCTTAATGATTCATAATATTAGAACCTTGAAGGGTAAGGGACATAGGAATAGAAACATTTTGTCTCAAGAAACAATATACTAAATTACCTATACAGATAATTCCAATATTTCGTTTTATTCTTTTGAGTCAAAGTTTTAATAAAAAAATTGTTTGAAACAATGATTAATAAAAAACTTCAACTTCATACATTTAAGTAATTAAGAAAAAATTTACCAAACTTGTTTGATTTAAGTATGGAACAATAAATTTAATAATCAGTTATTTTTATAACATTGTGAGAAAAAAAAAAAAAACTTTGAATTCTTTTTTTCTTAAGTTGAATATTTTCAGTGAAGGAATTTTGGATCTTTCATGATGACGGATTAAGTTTTTATAGGGAGAGTGGTAACCCTCGAACCTCGTTTGTTTGGAACATGGTGGTGTGCTTTTAGAGCTTCTCTTATAGATGCAACGTTTAAAGTGCAGGTCTTAGTATCCTGTTTAGGTACTATGAGTTAGGAGGGAAGAAGATTTAAGCAAGCTTTTTAGCTTGCTTTTCCATTTATGGGGCTGCCCATAACATTATTAAAAGTCATGGGGACTTGTAGGTCCGAAGGTAGCCAAGGTCACTACAGGAGAGTTGATTTCGGTAGTTGAATTGGGTGGGTTGAGACCAGGAGGTTCACATAACATCTTTGATCCTCCCTCCCCTCAAAGTTAGACACCTCTTCATCAACGTTCGGCATATTATCATGGCAGCCGAATGTTTAGATGATAATACCTAGCCATCGCAACCACCATAATCTATGGTTTGCTTTTATCAAATACTTACGTGTAGCGTTCTGCGGGTCTGAATAATAATTCAGCTTTCAATCTTCTCTTTCGTTCTTACGTTTTCACTCAATTTTTCTAAGGAGGTGCTAACTTGGATCGAATTCTATCTTTTAAAACAATTCTCGCAAGTCTGTTCGACGTCAATTATGAGGGCCTGTAAGCATTACAACATCAATATTCGAACTTGCACATCAAAGTTCAACGGTCGGCAGTGAAAAATAAGAGGTAACACCGGTTAAGCAGATCCCGGAGCAAGTACCTACGGCCTGGCTGAGCTAGCTATGGCTATGGTACTGCCGGCCACCGCGACGGTTGATCTCAACCACGGTTCTGCGTTGTCCCATGCCGTTCTTGTTGGTTGTTCTTAACGAACAATTACCAAGAAAGGGGCGTTGCCGGCATAGGATCGATACCATCCCTTCAAATATAGAAGTAGGTAGTCATGACTAGGGTAATAGGTGCAATCTGGAGTAAAGTCTCTGGAAAAGGGTGTATAGATACGAGAGTCAGCATTTCAAACCTAGTTTTGAGTCTAAGGTATAGTAGAGTCCTTGGTTTCAGGTGTGAACTACAACGAGATTCAGCTACGAGAACATCTAACACTTGTAGTGGATAGGCGCGAGCATACTGGCAGGTACCCTCTAGGCTGTTCTACGGTGCTTTGTGGTCAGCACCTATGGTACGCTAGTAGGTGGCTTGCGCTTCTGTGATGGGGATGGGTATGGAATTTGAAGGAAGGGAAGAGGAGCGGGAAGAGCAAGATACCATGTTAGCGAAGTGTAAGTCTATCGATTTAGGGATGCTAGATACACCGATACATGGGAGATTGATGGTGGAGAAGCTGTTCCTTGGTATAGGAGTCAAGGATGTTTTTGGGGGTTCTTGTCTCTTCTGGCTTCCTCTTCGGTTTGTGTTGTCGCTGGGTATTGGTTTGGATCTCAGGTATTCATAGGATATTTGAGTGGAGAGGTTCAGTGTCCATTGGCAATCATCAAATTTCCTAATTAATTTCATTATTTACGTTACAGATGGCACCCAACGTGGGCCCGAATTAGTTGATGAAGATCAGATAAGAATTGTTTAAAGTTAGGTCGATTCAGAGCAACGTAGAATGAAGTTAGGATTTTTTGGAGAATTTTTTTTTTCTTCTAAGTTTTTTTCAGTTTTTGAGTAAAGTTGTTATTCGTTTGATGACTAGGTCTCTTAGATAGAGGAATGTCATCGAGATTAGAGATGTAGGCACTATTTTGTCCAGTGGTTTAGTGATATTGTCCTGAGTCAGCTGTTGCATTAGGTCTACCCTCTTTTCTTTACCTTTTTGTCATATAGGGATGTCTTCAACTTCTGTCCGGGTTGAGCAGTCTCTTTGCTTGATCGCCTGTTGCTGAAGTGTCGACATATCCAACAGTGAAGTCTGAGTTTCCGGTTATAGAATAGTAGAGTGAGCAGGTCTTCTGACCGGTGGTTGGTGCTTTTTGCCTGACGCACGTCAGCTGCAGAAGCTGGTTACTCGCTTGAATATGACCCTAATTGTTTCATCAACCAATCAATTTACTTTTCAATTATTTTCACGCCTAGTATATTGTCTAGAAGATTTCAGTCAATCTTCGATATTCTTTAGGAAGTGACGGTTTGTGGTGGGACATGAAGCGCTAACCGGTAGTTGGTAATACATACCCGATGTACGTCTGTAGTAGCGCAATGTCATTATCACGTACCCGAACAACTTTTCGAGTAGAGGGAATTGTCTTTCCTCTTGCAATTGAACGCAGTAAAGTATCAGTCTACACACACAATTTTTTTTTTTTAAATCAAAATTTCTTTTTTTTGAGTCGGTTTATATTGCAGAACCGAAACACACACCTTGTTCCAATGAAGGGAGGGTTACCCCCTCTCGAATTCTTTATGAAATACAAACCTATAGAGTAAATTTTTTTTGTGGGATTCAATTCAGTAAAGCAATTAGTTTTTTGTTAGATAGTTGGAGGACGTATAGTATCCAAGGTATCTACGTATTTTGAGTTTCCGTCAATCAAGTCGAGACGTAACTTTTTGTATACATATATAGGCGTATTTAAGGGTGTGGGAGGGCAGGAGGCACCATGTGGAATCTAGTAGACATCATTATTATTTAATTCAGTTGAGTTGAGTATTTTATTAGCACTAATAGGTGCAATTATCGTCCCATATGGAGATCGGTATCGCAAAACTTTTCTCACTATCTATTCATCCGATAATGAAGATTTTGGTGTTTCCAGAATCTGCTGAATGCCCCGCTACTTTCTGCATCCCCCATTTCACCCTTAAAAAATTATTTAAAAAAAGGTCAAATAAGGCCACTTTCTTTGGTCATATGCCTCTAAGGGATACAAAAAAAACCTATATCTCGTAACTTACTGATCCGATCGTCTTGATTTTGGTAACGCTGATTAGCTAATTTAACTAACTGCATCACCACAATTTTTTAAAAAAATACAGTAAAAATTTTGGACTAAAAAAACACCAATATTTGTCCTATTTTATGGTCAAAAACACAAAACTGCACTTTTCTCACTATCTATCCATCCGATAATGCAGATTTTGGTGTTTCCTGAATCTGCTGAATGCCCCGCTACTTTCTGCATCCCCCATTTCACCCTTAAAAAATTATTTAAAAAAAAGGTCAAAT